>CM022947.1:70827320-71127103 GCA_012931725.1 Litsea cubeba
TTCAGGTCCTCGTCTGAGAACCAGATCTTCGGCCTTTCTTTGCGAGCCCTTTTAGATGCTGGCCCGAGTTCGGCCGACATGACCTGTTTCCCATGGGAGGCCCTCCTGGCCTCGGCGCGGGCTTGACCGCTGCTCTGCTTGGTAGGGGCCAAGTGGATGACGCTTATGAGTCTCTCCGACCCGTCGCTGTCGTGATTTTCCTCGGTTCGGCGCTGAGGTCGGTCGTTAATCCCGCTGCCTGCTGCCTTGTAGAATTCTTTCAAGTGCCCATCCTTGACGAGCCTTTCGAGATGATCCTTGAGGGAGTAACAGCGCCCAGTGTCGTGCCCGTTCTGCTTGTGGTAAGCGCAGAACCTCGTCTGATCCCTCGTGGATGGGTCGCCCCTCATGGGAGCGGGCCATTTAAAGTACGGCTTTCCCTGAATCTTTTCCAATATCTGGTGAATCGGTTCTTTGAAAACTGTATTGATGCTCCCGCGGGAAGAGTAGGACGATCTGTGTCTCTTGCTTCCTCCTGAAGCGTGGGTCGGGGTCGACGATCGGCCACCTGAGTGGGGGTCTCGGCTTGTTTCTTCTCTGCGGTAGGTCCTTTTCTCCCCCCCAGAGGCTCGATTTCGCCGTCGAGATCGATCCTCCCGCCGCGGTCGGTCCTCCTGCCGGTGACGGCTCTCGTTCCGAGACTTGCTCCTTGAAACGCCAAAGCTCTCATTGGCCCGGGCTTCGTCCTCCTCCTGCTCGATGTACTTGTTCACCCTCGCCATGAGGGCTGTTACTGAGAGAACAGGGTTGCGGACGAGCTCCTTCCTAAGCTCGCATCCCGGCAGGAGGGCATGCTGGAAGGACTTGATCGCGACATCCTCGGAGGAGTTGTCAATTTCACTATAAACTGTCCAGAACCTTTTGGCGAACCGAGTGATGCTTTCACCCCACCTCATTCTGAGGGCCATGATGTCGCTGTCGGTTTTGGGAATGACTCTGTGCGCCTGGAACTTCCCGAGGAAGGAGTCCCGCAACTGGGCCCAGCTCGAGATCGATCCCTCGGGGAGCGCACAGAACCATTTGAGGGGTAGGTCTCCCAGACTGGAGGAGAGGACTCTGCAATTGAGGTGCCCGACATCACCCCAGACGGACAGTTTCTGTGTGAAGTGGCGGAGATGCGCTGCTGGGTCCGAGGTCCCGTCGTAGAGGACGAACCTCGGAACGCTGAACTTCTTGGGGAGGGGGTACTCGATTATTTCTCTGGTGAAGGGTGATGAGTCGAGGCCAGCGAAGTCGGGGAGGTCCGGCTGGCTTTGGGCGAGCCCTGCCTCCTTCAGGGTGTTCTGGAGGGCCTGCTTGACCAGGCGGTTGATCAGAGCCTGCTGGTCTACCGCCTCTGATCTCGGCACTGATCCCCTGTCCTCGTGGTCATGGCAAGAGCTCCCGACGTGACTCCGCTCGCGGCTTTTATTGTTCAGATGATGCCTTAGGTCCTTCCCGGTGACGGGATCCTTCCTGCCCATGGGATCACCGCCCCCGGGGACCAGTTCCTTCTCTCGGAGCTGCTGCCTGAGCTGGCGGATGAGATCATCTTTCTCCTGGAGGGCGAGATTCTGAGCCCTGATTGCGGCTTGAACGGGGTCGGCTTTGTTGCCGTCGCGGTCCGAGTGGCGCCCGGACCGATGTGACCCCGCCGCTGCCGGGGCCTTGCCCTTCGAGAAGCGCTCCTGGAGGGGAGCGTTCAGCCGCGGTGGATCCTCCGCCTCTAGCGGTGATGACGCGGACTCAGTGTGGTAGCTTTCTACCTCTGCAACCTCCCTTGACGCGTAGGGTAATGGTCCAGGGAGAACCAGCGGCCCTGGGGGGAGGGACTTCGGGTGCTCTGCGCCTTTCTTGTTTCTCGGAGCCATGGTGATTGGAAAGGGTTTTAGGAAAGGTTTTGAGGGAGTTTTGGGAAAGGTTTTGAGGTATGGGTTAGTACTTTCCCACAGACGGCGCCAATTGTAAGTGCCTAAAAATTCAGGACTTTAAAGCAGTGATTAGGACCCTTGATTCGGGTGGCTTGGATGAAGATTGCTGTGGCTCCGACTAGACCTGAGGAGGAAGAAAGGAAAACACGTCAGAGGACCCTGGCTGCTAGCAGCACAAGGCTCTCCGATGCCAAAGTCAGTGTGAGAACTGGAACAATGGAAGGAGAGGGAGAAGAGAGGCAGAGTAAGGGCTCTGTGAATGGGATTGTGCGTACCTTGGACGATGGCTTGAGCCTCTATTTATAGATTTCAGATCGTATCTTTAGGAGATATTGTGGTGTGGGTCCCGTGATTTGACTGGGAAGTCATGATCAGCCCACATTGCATTAATTGTGGTCCAATCCAGCCCACTATGCATTAAATGCCCGTCGGGTCAGCCCACATCGCATTTAATGCACATCTTGTTGGGCCAGATCCTGTTGGGCGCCTTTGGCGGTAGGGGTACCAGCGGATCTGCCCTCGGGCCCTGCCCTGATGTGGCCTCAGCCGCTGGATGCCGTTCTGTCAGGGATCTGGCGAAGATTGTGGGCGGCTGAATGTCGCGTCTGTCCCACTAGCTCGTGCCCCTATCCCTCCGCGTGCCTGATGACGTGGGGGATGAGGGGCGCATGTGAAGGTTCTCTCTTGCTTCGGCTTCTGTCCCGGCTTCTTCAGCGAGGTGGAACTTTCTGCCGAGATGGTACCCGGGGTGGCTCAGCCGAGGTGGAGCTCCTTGCCGAGATGACGCCCGAGGTGGGCCAATTCGGCACTAAGGGCCCGGAGCTGCCTGACTTCGGCCGGACCTCCTGTCCCGGTAGCCGGGGTGAGCTTGGTGCCACGTGGATGGCACGTGGATGGCACGTGAGAGTGCTTAGTCTCATCTGATGGCTGTGATTAGCTTAATCCTGTGGTTCTGGAAATCTCCCCACACAATGATATTCTTCATAAGGTACGTGGTCCATCTATATTTCCATCATTTTGATAGCTTAACTGTGATTTCATCGTATAAGTTAGTCCATTAACTGTTGCTCCTCTACATCATCATCATCATCATCATCATGTGTTGTTATTGTAGTTCAAAGTAGATTCAGATGGGATTGTATCCTGGTAGTTATCCACCTTGTATTTGAATTTTGAACAAGAACAGAGGTCACGAACCGTCATTCCTCCACACATATTAGCAGAAGCCATATCAACACTTGGCGAACTTGGTTTTAGATGGTCACGCCCAAGCACCCCAAACGAAGTGCTCTACGCTGAAGAATACATCATTGCAAAATACCCACAGTACCACAATGGCATCATCGACGATATCGTAAATACCACTCTTTCTCCTCATGATGAAAGTGGAGAGACCAATGCCGACCATAAACCCAAATCTAGAAGCCCTACATTCTCTAATTCAATTTTCTTCGGCGGTCGAGGCCACTTTACTCTCAACAAGATCATATTGATGACATCTAAGCTTCTAGACATACTCCAACGAAGATCTTCACATCCTGATAGCAGCTTCAAATCAGTTCCTGAAATCTTAGCTCAAAACCATATCTTAAAACAATTTGAGCTAACAGAGGATGAGTACCTAGTCATCTTCACTCCGAGTTATAGGGATGCAATGATGTTGGTGGGAGAGAGCTACCCATTTGACAAGCACAGTTGCTACATGACAGCTATTAATTCTCGGAGGGACTATATTAGAGAATTTGCGAATTTGAAACAATCCGTGGTGATTCCGGTTCCGAATAGCTGGTTTGATCTGAGGATCAAAGGGTCGCAGCTCAGTTCTTGTTTTAGAACAAAGTGTAAACATAGTCTCAAGCGATTGTTCTCTTATCCGGTCGATGTGGTGGGGACTGCATACACATTGCAATGGGTCTCAGAGGCTCGTCGATATTCATGGAGCGTTCTACTTGATGTCTCAGGAATGGTTACAGGCGAAGATCGGCTGAACCTTTCTCTTCATAGGCCTGATTTTGTGCTATGTGATTTTGATGATGCCAATTTCCACCCTGGCAAGATTAGCTGCCTCTTGGTGAGGAGGAACTCATTTGAGACATCTTCACCTGAACTGTGAAGTGTTGAGTTGGATTGTAAGAAGGTCCTGATTAAAACACAAAGAGAGTTGTTTTGATTCACTATCTCAACGTGAGATATGAGCTGGGTTGAGTTATATATATCTTGAGCGTATACTTTTGTAGTTTTGTGTATACAATGAGTGGAGAATAATAATACAAGAGATTTACATGAGCGTACAGAATAATGAATCTGATTTCTTCTTATATGGATCATATGTGATATGATCTCATCTTTGAGAATCACGTTTGACCAGATCTGATCTTGTATGAGTTGGCCTTGATGATCTTGCAATATTTGTGAGCTTGATTTGTGGCATGATCGATCCTTGTGAACTGTATCGGCATGTTTGCACATATGGGCCTGATTTACAGATGGCCTTCAAAAGATCAAAATGATTGAGAGGTGCAATTTGACTATATTAAACTGATAAATACAAGTTGAGACACACAAATAAAGGTTTATATCATTTGACAAGGGGTTGTTAGAAAATGTTTTCTATGTTGAATTTGCTATAAGACGAGTAAATATATGTGCAGCAGTTGATTTTCGGCAATGGAACTCAAGAGTGTGCCCACTGCCCACTAACAATTTTTAACACTAATATAGAGGAATTCAATATCGATGATGTAGATGTTATTAGCAGTTTATAAATGTTAGCTACAGTTGACCTTTGGTAAATATTCACTGCCACTTATTGTACTTCATGGACCATATGTTATCAAAGGGCCAGGGGGCTTGCATGGTAGCCCTTACCCTACCCTAAATGGGCTGTGAGTTAGGCCATTTTGTGAGGGTACCTTGCCTGGACGTCAAAATGCCCGCTAAAAGTGGCTTTCATTTTTTTGGTTTTTCTAAAAGCACGAGGGCTGGGCTTGCTCAAAAATTTTGCAAGCCCACCAATTTGAAGGCCGGGTTTGAACAATATAGGCCCGGCCTTGCTCTCTTGTATTTCTTATTATTCATCATCATTAAAGTCTTATCCAACTATGTTGGGGTTCACTGCTTCTCCATTCCGATCTATCGTGAGCAAAATCTGCATATAAATTTATATATTATATAGTTTACTAAGATGTCAATTTCTTTTCCTCTCTAACAGTGCGGTATGGAGGTAATATCATAAATGCTCATTCTAAAATCTGTTTTAATGTGAGACTCCTCCAATGTAAAGCTTCTTGTTCGCTATTTGGGGGTTGTTTAGCTTATACACATGTGAGCGGAAAGTTATTCACAAGTGCAAATGATGTACATATGATTCATATGATTCATTTTCATATGCAATTGAGTCCCATGGAAGTAGTTTTCATTATTTGTCATTTTCACACGTGAATATCAGTGGATCCAATGGTAAATTGTTTTTCTCAAAATTCTCGAAATCTATGATGAATCAAGTCACGATATTTTCCTTACCTGGTTTTAGCATTCCAAAGAGGATAAACAGTTTGGATTGTGAAAATAAGGCCCATAGAAGCCCAAATGGTAAATTTACGGTCTAGATATTTTTCACAAATATCTAAATATCCAAGATGGATTGATACGTGAAAGTTGACCCATGGTCGTTTTGGGCATTGTATAGAGGAGTAACGTTCAGGTCACGAATTAGAGGCCCACCTGAATAGAGAAATTGAAAAAAAGGGACTGGTTTTGAGGGACTCAAAATGGATGTGTATAAAACAGTAGGTGCATCCAACGATTCATATTTTTTTCACAAACTCCTCAAAATCCACGATAAATCAAGGTACCAAATTTGGTTCCACAATTTATTTGGATTTTCTAAATAGGATGAACAGTTCAGATCTTGAAAGTGGGCTCACAAAAGTCCAAAATGGTAGATTTTAAGGTCTAGGATTTCTTTTTTCAAATATCTAAAAATCTGTGATAATCAATGGTTGGTTTTGGACCTCTTAGCTGTTTTTGACATTTTAAATATATCTAATAGTTTAAATCTTAAATAAAGGTGCCCACAAAATTAAAAAAAAAATTGAAAAAAATGGCGAGCCCAAACCATTTGCTCGCACGGTAACAAGGTATGAGATGTGAAAATTTTGGGCACAAAATGACACCCATTTTTACAAAATTTTTACATCCTCATTTACAAATCATATACGTAATTGGTGCAACCAAATTTGGGATGTGTAACCATTACACATGAACCCCATTTATGTATGTGAAATGGGTGCATCCGAATAACCCCTTGGAATTCTCATATTATGGACTCGCATATGGTTTTGATGATTGAGTTATGTGGGCCTTGATCGACCTTACGATATGTATTGTTTCCTCAGACCTTGATTCATTGTGAGGTCCTAGTTCATTGGGCTAGGGCTTCATCCAAATCATTGATCTGATGAGCCGCGCTGAAGATCAATCATCTGGTAAAAAAACAGCCACAAGTGGGTAATCCTAACTGCTCCGGTGCTTGACCTCTCTTCTCCATGTCGATGTTATTGTATTTGTTTCTTAACCACATTGTTGATTAGTGAGGAGTTTTTCATTGGTCCATCCATTGTTGTATACATGAGTGGACCCAAGTGCGGGTACGTGGGTGTGGTTGCACCCATCAAAACGGGTGCGGTTGCAAAACTTAAATGAAAATTTTAGGTTCACTTTCAAAAATTCAACAAAATTTATGGGTCCACCCTCAAAATCCACACAAAAAAACCTTGATTTTCCCCTAAAACCAAACTACTTATTAAAATCGGCATCCATCAATTGAAAATCCTCGGTCCTCATCAGAACCAAGAAGATCAACCATCCTCTAGTTGTATTGTTCTCCGTCATGAAAGTTCTAAACACAACAGATAAGGAAAACAAAGAGACCACCCACAAAGGAACCTGGACAAAAACCCACCAAGCAAAATTTTACGTAAGAGCCACCAGAGAAATTTGGACGGAACCCACACCACAAAGAGAAAAACCCAAGAAACACATGGCACACAAACGAGAAGAAAACCCCACAACCAAGGACAGAGGGGGAGGGGGGTCGAGTGGGGTCAGTTGCCCCCTCTCAACTTTTTCTATTCCGTTTGGATACATGGAAGAGATGGCAAATGATTTTATGGAATTTTTATCCCTTATAATCTTGCCCCCCACTAACTTGCTATTAATAAACAAAAAAAAAGAAGAAGAGGATTTTACCAAAAAAAAAAAAAAACAGATTAGATGTCCAGTGGGCTCAAAAGTTAATTTTAAACCCCATTGCACCAGATCAGTCATTTTTCACGAAATGGAATTTTTTTAGTACTTTCAACTAGCGTCCCTAGCAACCTTAGTTTTATAAAGTTAAGGGTCGCTAGGGACCCTGCGGTGTATACAAAGTACAACGAAAAAAGATTTTTTGTCTCTCTTTCGTTGTCAACGGGACATATCCTCTCTCCCAAGTCGTCTGCGCCCGTCTCCTAGGTCGACTTGCTTCCCCTCTAGGTCATTCCCACCTCTTGAAGACCATTAAAGCCACATGCCTTTGTTTGGTGGAGAACATTAAAGTTCATATGATACTCTGATTGGGGCCTAGTAATGGAAAGATGAAGTTTGTACTTTGCCCCTAAAACATGATTATCTACTTTTGATAAAACCCTCTTCATGTGACCATTTATGCATGCATCTCATCGTCTTCTTCCCCCACAGCATCCCATCATAAAAAAATGACAAATAGAGAATTGAAATCTAAGTTTTGTTTGATCCTTTTCCTTTCCAATATAAATGCTTTTGTCATGATAAGAAGAAGAAATGTTGTTGGCTAAGATAGAAATTGTGTGCAAACATCTTTGATAGGATTTTTTATGTTTTTTATTTTTCACTAACATTGATGTGAGAATAATATGGACTAAAAGAAATGTCAGCATACATTGGAATTTTAGATTTTATAGAAACTCGTAGATAACGTAGAGAAAATTATTTGAAATGAGTTATGTGATTAGAAAGAACATAGAAAATCATATATGATAAATGTTTTTCCTTTTATTACCACTTGGGTTTGTTGTAAAATTAGCAAGATTAATCGAATCAAAATTATCAGAAATAATTGTACCACTGCCAATAAATTGCCCTACTTACCAGTCAACTTCCAAATGGACTTGTGGTATTGAACAAATGTTCCTTTTTTTATTGGATATGTTCATTGAAGCATGTTTGTTTTTACTGATTTATCCAACTAATATTAAATATTTTAATGTTGCAGTATTACTTCGGATGTTGATGTCCTAACAATATTACATTTTGATGGTGATTTTCAATCTGATCTCAAATGTCCTCAATATATTGGCGAAGACAGAAGATGAGGTATCTCCAGAAAACCATAACATATAGTGAGCTTGTGAACGTTGCACTCGAAGTATCAAACTGGGAAGCAAGTGTAGAAGCCTTATGTATAAAGCACCTTCTTCAAAATGAAAGTTTTTTTTTTCATTGATAGACATTGATGACATAAAGGGAATGTTCAGAGCTTTGGGGACTGATCCAAGAAATAATATATTGTTGTTTGTTGCAAGGAGGGAACGAGACGTATATGCTACCAAAGAAACCACACAAATCAGGTTCGTACGTAGTGACATTTATTTTTAATTCAAAAGTGTGTTTATATAAATCCAAAGTTAATTCATCCATGTGTTTATTATGCAAGAAACATAAGAGGCAAACAAATTAACATCAATGGGAAGCCTTGATTAATGAAACTAGTTTAATCAAAGACAAAGTGTTGGTGAACCGGGCACAGACGAAAGAATTTCCCACTATCGACTTGAATGAGGATTGCGATTTC
The DNA here is from genome assembly GCA_012931725.1 of Litsea cubeba. Taxonomy (NCBI): domain Eukaryota; kingdom Viridiplantae; phylum Streptophyta; class Magnoliopsida; order Laurales; family Lauraceae; genus Litsea; species Litsea cubeba. The sequence goes on from CM022947.1 coordinate 70,836,141, forward strand.
AATTTTTCATCAACGCCGAATGGTATGATGGCAGAGGAGGAACCAATTATTTTTGCTTTGGACAATGATGCAAGTATGAATGCAAGAAGAATCTCCCACTGTCGACTTACATGCCACCCGTGATAGAAAGCAGTGGGAATCGTGCTCTTGCGAACGCGTTCTTCCCCCATTAGCAAGTAGGCAGTCGGGCCGACCAAAGAAGAATAGGGTCCGGGTGGAAGATCGCAACCGCGTCAGAAGGGTTGTAACCTGCTCCAACTGTAAACAGAGGGGACACAATAAAGGGACCTGCCGTAATCCACCCATTGTTCAGTAGAGGAACCAATTTTTTGTTTTTTGCTGTCTTATGTCACATGTAATTTGATGGATCCCATTATCCATATGAAGAAGACAAATTGTATGACATGTAATTGACATTTTGTTTCACATGTTTTTTATGACTTCTTTATGCATACGAATAGCAATGTAATCAAAAGAAATGTAATGACATGCCAATGATATTTTGGTTTTTTATCATAAGTAATGATCTATCTGGCTTCTTCTTGCTTGTTGTTAACAACATAATTTCTCTCACTATGTTGGATATCCAATTAATTAATCCAATTCAAGTTGGATATCCCTCTGTATATCATTTTGTTGGAATGGACTTTTTTTTGCCATAAAAAATATTTCTGATCTGCGCTATGTACTAATATGTAAAGGTCGCTAGAGACCATTATTTATAAGTAATATAGGTCGCTAAGGACGCTGGGAAGGAAACAGATGTTTGGACATAGGTCCCTAGCAATCCATATATATATAAGTAACGTAGGTCGTTAGGGATGCTGGGAAGGAAACAGATGTTTGGATTAGGGTCCCTAGTATATATAACTAACGTTGGTCGCTAGGGACGTTGAGAAGAAAACAGATGCTGTTTTAAGGGTCGTTAGGGACCCTTAGCAATAACTAATATAGGTCGCTAGGGACGCTGTGAAGGATCTTGATGTTGTTTTTTGGGTCTCATGGGACCCTTATCGATAACAAATATAGGTATTCTGGGACGCTGGGAAGGAATTCTATTTTTAAATGACAGTGAATTAACAGTAAGTAATTCTTTTGAAAATGTCCTCATTCATGCTTGCCCTGTATAGTGATGTTCATTCTTCCAAAACTATAAGTTTATTAAATCATACATCAACCTCAACTTCAACAAACAGGTTTCAACCAAACAACGATTTCATTATATCACTTTTTCCCAAAATAACAAGTTAATTACAACGATTTTGAACTTCAACATAAAAGAAAATTTGTTTTTCTAAACATTAAGTTCATTATGGTATTCTCACCCAAAAGAATAAGTTAATTACAACGATTTCAGCGACACATATATTGTTAAGGGCTTTACAACCACCATTGTCAGAACTTTACAGAGCTGGGAGGTTTGGGAGTTACAGCCTATCAGCATTCAGCAGCCAGCTTCTCTTGAAGATCTCAACCAATATCTTCCGTCGGTAATACGGAATGTCAGCTTGGGTGAACCTTATCGGGCGACAGTGTATGCAGTGCTCTGCGTATCCAATCGCAAAGAAACCACAGTCCGAACCCATTCTGCTGATATGGGATATTAGTCTTTGTCACGGAAGTCCAAACCCAAAGCTCACCCCATCCGTAATCTTCAAATCGCTGACCACAATCTCTATTTACAAATTGAACAAGAAAAACAGTCAATAAATGATAGCATGCGAAAGGGCAATCCATGAATAATAGGGACACCACATGTGGGTATTGTACTCACGAAACTATCGTAAATGTTCTGATGATAATGGTCACTTTTCGAGCTATTGTAGAATTCCCAGTGATTTTCGTCCGTCTAACCGACAAGAAGAGTGAAATGATTGTGCGCGTGTAAGATGTAAACGGGGTCCTACATTCTTTTGCATCCCATACTCTTGATCCATCCGGGCCAAACGCTGCATCATCTTCGGTCTTTTGTTTCCCTTGCCACCAACTCTATAAACGAAAATTAAAGAGACAATTTACGTTAGATCATATAAAGAAACAATGGAAGATGTGGACAGTCAGAAGATGTAGACAATAGAAGATGTAGACAGTCATGACACATACAAAAAATGGTTAAAGATGTTCAGAAGTTATCCAACTAATTTAAGACAATAGTAAGTCAGAACAATAGAGCAAGATGAGCAAGATAAGGCCAGGACTTAAACTTTGTTTATTCTCATATATTAGTTAATCAAATCACTACAACTGCATGCTTCTTTACTTTCTATATTAATTTAGTGTTGATTTCTCTGTTAATTTGTAAAAATGCAACTTTTAACAATCAATCACCACTCTTAAGTCAGCTTAGTAAAACTCACAAGCATAAATCACTACACGAAAAACAATTATCATGCTTCAGAATTTACAGATGATAGTAGATTAGAATGGACTATCATTTACACACTATGTATCAATGAGATAGGAGATTCCATAGCAGTTAGGGATTGATCCCTGGGATTATAGGTCAACACTCTAGTACCCTACCACTGTCCAAACTAGAAAAAAAAAGTTTACGCAAAATAAAAAAAGAATGGAACAGCAGACTTTTTTTTTAATCAACCTCATCACAGCTATTATATCCACAATTGTCATATAAGATGTGCAGAAGAATACAATACATACAGGAATATCAAGATGAGGAATATGAGTCTGCCTATTCCAAAATTCAGGAAAAAAAAGAATGTGATAGATGTATCCTATCCAATACTTCAGTGAAATAATGTTACTTTCCAAATATATTAAGATATTATTAAAGATGAATTTTGCAAGTATGAATGCAGTATCCAATATATGTATCAGGTAATGTAATGTAAATACAGTATCATTTAGACACTTGAATCATATACAATTTTTTGCTACAGTAACCACAACATTAAAACTATGCAAAGGGTGATACACATGGAGGCACAGGCCCACGTGAGTGTTAACCTTCTAAACAAGAATGATTGCAGCCCCTTAGATTTCTGTAATCAGAAATGTGAGAACTCTATATAAAACAAATCCAAAACACATAATAGTTTTATATCCTTGAACTGACTTTAGAATTATCTTGTTAATACAGTCTTGTATTTTCTCTATATACACCATTTAGAGCAGTTTTCTTTGTTGACTTCGTCATTTTCACTCTTTTTCTCTTTTTATTAATCTTTCTTACATTATCTTGTTCTCACTTAGCATCCCTTTCATGATATTATAAGTGGAACATAAAGGACTTTGCCAAAATTTTAATATCCATCTTCAACCATGTTGCCACTTCTTGCATCACATAACATCTTTATAATCAATCAAAAGAAGGGACAGAATGATTGAGAAAAGTCTCACAGAAATTGGTAAATTCCCTCACTTGAGCTCAGATGTAGTACTCAGTTGTCGTGGACCACTGGTTTAAAACCCTTCACCAAAACAAGGTGCCAAATTTTCACAAAAGAAATGCACAAGAAGATTTAAAATTTAGGAAAGTGTCTCAAAGAAGAATTCCTGTGACAAGCCAGGGGCTTGGGGTGAATCCCAAACAAAACATGCAAAGATCTATAGTTAAAAGATGAGGGAAGAAGAAGGAAAGGGGTTTAAGCAAATCCAACAAGCATTTTTTGTTTCAAATAAATAGTGACCGGATGTTATTAAAGAAGCCAAACAGTACAAGAGACATGACTGTAAATCCAAAAGCCCCTAATAAGCTAAAATCCAACGACAGTTGAAAATTTTAATGGTTAGTTTTCATGAGTAGAAAAATTTAATAAAAATAAGGTATTTCGTGGGGGCATGGGGAGACAAGGGGGGGAAGAGTTGGAGGCAGAAGTTCCCATGCTCACCTAAAATTGGAGTGAAATGAAACTCTGAGATTGAATTTCCAGAACCTCTAAATGTCTCTTTCTTTCCAAATGATCTCAATGAAAAGTTTAAAGCTGAATATCAACTTTGCTACCATTACAATATATGATAAGAAACTATTGACTGCAAAGCTGTGAGTAGAAAAGTAGTTCTTTGTTTTGAACAAGGAGAATAAAAGTAGGAAGAATAAGAAAAGAAAAGGAAAGGAAGAATTAAAACACAATGGAGAGAAAGAAAAAAGTGAAGGTCGTCTTGATTTTCTCCGTGGATTCCCCCAACACATTAAAGGATTCTCCATAAAAAAAAAAAAAGTTCTCATGTTGTAGTCTGAATCCAACTGCTTAGCATGCCTTGAACTCTCTATTTCTCCACACCCTTGAAATTTGTAGTCACCCATTTGTGGTTCCATATCTCCATCTAAATCACACTTATATACAAAACACGATGCTTTCCCACCATTTCTCCGTTATATCTCCATAGATTAAATACTCATAGAAGCTTTACATCAAGTTCAGGTTTCTCGATAATAAAAACACAACAACTTGTATCGACTAAAATCTCTCATCACCCTTCCACTTCTGGGCAAGAACTCGAGTAGCAGAAGAAGAAACATTGCACACATCTTATTTCCACAGTGACCCATCTCGCTTCCCTTCACGTACAAGGGTTTTCTACACAAATCTCATGCTCTGGATCAGTAATATTAGCATGGCTTGAGATTCTACGAACCCATTTCCTATACATTCCTGCTTAACCATTTGGGCATCCATATTTCCATTTCAAAACTTGTTTTGAACAAACAGGCGTCAATCTTTTAATGTCCATTCCAAGATCATCTCATAAAATTGTTCACGATTTATCCCTTCAAGGTTCTGATCTTGTAATTGCTGCATCCATTACCAGTCCGCAACATGAGCGAAATAGATCTTTTTAAGATGCAGATATTTGATGTTGAAGCAGTATTGGGTTCTAATCAGTGATTAACCAGTCCGCAACATTTACAGATTTCATTGAAAATAATAGAATCCACCACTCTAGGGTTCTCCGCTCATTTTCATCCAAAAAGGGGTAAAGCCATTTTTAGGGCATTTTTCTTGCTATCAAGTAGTGCTACACAAGGAAGACAAAGAAACCCTTTTAGAGAGGCGATTCTCGAGTGGAGAGTAGATGTCTGCCAAGAGGAGATATTATCCAAAGCAAAAGGCATGTTGAACGATGAGGGCATGACCTAGACGACAAAGGAAAGCATACAAAAGCACATATCTTCGACAAAGAGGATGTGGGAGGGGACCACAATTGGTAGGAGGGCGAGGAAGTGGACGTTGACGAGGGAGGGAACCACAGCGTCGCACAAGGCAGCGGACGTTGACGAGGGAGTGGACCACAGCGTCGCACAAGGCGCAGACGGCTTGGAGAAGAAGACCTTGACAACGAAAGAGGGACAAAAAACCATTTTTTCTACTTTTTGTATACACCGCAGGGTCCCTAGCGACCCTTAACGTTATAAAACTAGGGTCACTAGGGACGCTAGTTGAAAGTGCTAAAAAAATACCATTTCGTGAAAAATGATTGATCTGGTGCAATGGGGGTTAAAATTACCTTTCGAGTCCACTGGACATCTAATATGCTTTTTTTGGTAAAATCCTCTAAAAAAAAGATAAAATTTAAAAAGATTCAAGGAAACATTTGTCTTTTAATTGTTTCCAAAGATACAAGTAAATGATTCTCCAAATTTCAAGGAGAGTTTGCAACTTGCAATCAATCCTTTCCCTCTTTATCTCCCACATGTTTATCTTGAGGGCAATTTGAGAAAGGCCTCTCTACAACTAAATTTGGGCTTCTTGTCTTTTTCTTTGGATTGGATTTCAAGTATTTATCCACCATTGGATTGCATCTCAAAGAAATCTATGGCTAAAAGACTAGTAAAACCATTATGGCTATTAAATCAAGAGCTAGGATAATTTTTTTTGGATTGGATTTCAAGCATTTATACACCACTGGATTACATCTCAAAGAAATCTATGGCTAAAAGACCAGTAAACATTATGGCTATTAAATCAAGGGCGATGATGACCTAAAAAAAAAAGAAGAATTGGGCCGGGCTATAAAAAATGAAGCCCCTCTCCTTAGTTGGGTTGCACACAAATTTGACTCAATAAGAGTTAGTCCCACCATATTGAGCCATGATTAGAAATATCATAAGCTCAACCTTATGGTGGGACTAACTCCTATTGAAGTAAAATTTGAGAAAGTCATTCAATGGAAGAGCTTTTATTCTAAGTGGCATAGATCTTCCTACGTTGTTCACAATTTTATAAAATTAGTAAACGACTATCAATGATGTTCTTTTAATCATCTATTCTACTAAAGGCATCATGGCACATCAAAAGATTACAAATCATTAATCTATAGATTTCCAACCATCCATGTCTATCAGGGGCTTGTGGCCCATTAAATAATAACAAGTAATAAATCAATCCATAAATTAATTATGGGAGGATTGATTTACAAGTGGTTAATCCGGCATGGGCCCTACTTTAATTAGAGTGAGATACAACTCATTATTTTATAATAAGAAAATGATTATTTTGAGCGGGTTGGATTCATTATGGTGAGTTCTACTGTTTTAATATTTTAATTATTCTCAAGATTTTGATGAATTGTCTTTAAATTTATTTGTATTTTCAAATTTAAGATTTTTCTCTTTGGATATTATTAAAAACACTCTAAGATAAATATGTTTTTAAATAATAAGTAAAAGAAACCAATAAATACGAAAATTATCTATTTTCTGTAAAACAAATTCTAGCTTCGCCAGGTTTGCCCCCTATAGAAGAAAATCCCAGGTCACCCACAATCATAGATAGAATAAAATCCTACTTATACAGGAGAAGGAGAGCCCAAAGAGGCTTGAGAAATGCCGATAGGCAGACAGAAAGCCGCTGGGCTAGACTGTATTTAGCTAACACAAACCATCATTACAAGTAGGAGAGTTTTTTTTTTTTGTAACTCTCAGGGGAGGGAGAGAGAGAACTTCTAAGAGAAATATGGTGTGATTGAGAGAGAAGAATAGCATCAGAGAGAGTATGGAGAGGATTAAAAAAGGTCATGGGTACGTGTAATGCAAAGAAAAAATCATCCCAATCAAATTATTCTATCCCTAAATTTGGAAGCCCTAAGGCCTAACGCTTTAGAGTCTTTTAAATTCAGGGAAATTTTCAAAATAGGGCAATATATTTTTGGGACATTTCAAAACAGAACAAAATAAAATGCATAATTCAAATTGGCCTTTGATTTTCCAAAGTTATTTCAAAAAAGGACATCCAGATGGCTGATACCACCCACCGTCGAGGCGTCGACTACTTTTTTGTCATTCTTTTTCAAAAATCCCAAAAATGCCCTTTCCATTTCTTTTTGCAAACGATTGTCTAATTGATCAATTCTTTCTTCTACTTATCGGTACAAGTTACTCTACCCTCGAGCGAAGTGCTCCTGCCAGTTTCCAAGTTTTCTGGAGGCCGTTTCCGGTTATAGACCCCCGGCGGGTCGTTTTCGAGCCTAAGTGTTGGGAAATCCTATTTTTTTGCTCGTAACTCTCTAACCGAGACGGAGATGGTGGTCTACGTGAGGTGGCCGCGGTGATGGTTTCTGCGTGTGGGATCTTTTGCGTAGGGGAGCGATGGAGAAGATGGGAGCGGACGATCTGCGCATGAGGTGGGATAGCAATAGGAGGCTGTACAAGAAAATGTTGCTGACCCAACACCCGTCATTGCTCCAGTGGAAATCAACTATGTTGAGCCACAAAGAGTTGATGAAGAAGAAGATTTGGCTCTCATGCCTAATCTTGAAGAATATGCAAGGATCTTGCAGCGTCTCGCTCTAGAACAAGAGCAAGACCGCTTGTAACTCTCTAACTGGGAGTCTTATTTGCGAGCCGTCAGTTCCTACGAGTCATTCTACCCTCGGGCGAAGTACTCGTGCCGGTTTTCGATTTTTGGAGGGGCCGTTTCCCTTTCCGGACCCCTGGTAGGCCGTTTTGGAGCCTAAGTGTTGGAGAATCCTTTGTTTTCGCTTGTAACTCTCTAACCGGGAGTCCTATTTGCGAGCCGTCATTTCCTACGAGTCACTCTCCGACGGGCCTTTTTTGAGCCTAAGTGTTGGAAAATCCGATGTTTTCGCTCGTAATTCTCTAATCGGGAGTCCTATTTGCGAGCCGTAAGTTCTTACAAGTCACTCTACCCTCGAGCGAAGTGCTCGTGCCGGTTTTGAATTTTTCTGGGGGCCGTTTCACATTCCGGACCCCGCGCGGGCCGTTTTCGAGCTTATGTGTTGGAAAATCCAATGTTTTCGCTCGTAATTCTAACGAATGTAATCAAGACCGGGGTTTTTGTTGGCGGTTCTCCTGGATATGCGGAGAAGTCGCCTGCTAACATGGATATGTTGATGCCGGCCAGCGGCTACCAGGGCTCTGATTATCTGTCGGTCGATTTGGGACCGGTGGGCCTTGGCATTTTTAGCGATGACGGCACAAGGAGAGAAATAGGAAGTCATTTCTGCAGAGATAAGGATGGACCGTCGGGGGTTTGGAATGTGAAACGGCCCTCGGAAAAATCGAAAACCAGTACGAGCACTTCGATCAAGGGTAGAGTGACTTGTAGGAACTGACGGCTCGCAAATAGGAAGTCCGGTTAGAGAATTACGAGCGAAAACATCAAATGCATTGCATTTGGACTCAGCAATCCCTCTCCTAAGTTAGTGGACCTTTTTTACAGGTGCTATCAACCTCTGGTATGTTGCCCCCGCATTCTTAAGTCCAAAGGGCATTCTTTTGTAATAATAGGTGCCATTTGGTGTTATGAATGCTATTTTTTCTTGGTCGGCCACCTCCATTACGATCTGGTCGCTATGACTCCGCACCCGCTCTTCTTGGCCAGGTTGTGAGCGAACCCGCACAGCGCCCGAGTCATACTCACCGAGTCAGGACCTTCCCCTCCCAACCCGTACAAGAAATGCAGCCCAAATGGCCGAAACTGGGGCCCACTTAGATGCATGTATCTCTCTAATCTCTCCATGGGACAAGTGTAGATGTGAATTGTGAAGGTCCTCTATGGACCTGGGTCCACTTAGAACATTTTTTACTCATGGGTTGGGGAAACTCAAGAGAGTTTACTTCTCAGAGCATAGTAGTGGAATTTGGGTGGAAGCCTAAGAGCTAGAGTATCAAGGAGGGACCAAACCTGTAGCATACTCTTCACACTTGTGCTTCTCCGATGTCGTGCAGGGCAAAAGGGCACGGCCCGTCTCTTCTCCAACGACTTGTGCAACTCCGATGGGCGAAGATGGGAGTTCCGGGAGCCTCTGCGATCGAGATCCTCTGTCTGGAACTCGATTTCGTGCAGCAACTGATAGTGGGTAAGAATGTTGTAGATAGGAAGGGTGTTCCCTATTGGTGAAGCTGACCCCTGTTGACACTAAAAATGTCACTTTGCCTCTTCAAGATCCAAAGAGCTACATGAAGTCGCAACCTGCCATAAATAGGCAATGCTGCTTCCAAAAATCAAATCTCGTCAGAATCAAACAAAAACTGCAAGATTCTTCCAGACAGCCAAAAGAGGAGTACACAAGAAGTTTCGGGCCATTTCAAAATCATTTGGCCTAACTTCGCTTCTCCGACAGCTGAAAAGGAGCTCTCGGCGGCAAAAGCATCGGAGACACCAAATCTTCGATCAGGGCCGATGGATGGTCTCAAAATACTTCCAAAAGGCTCCACGTCAAGTTCCGAGTCAAACCGACAACGTTTGACCCTACATCAACCCTCGAACAGCTAAATCAAGCCTCTCGGCGGCGAGAACCACCGAGGCCATTGCTCATCAGATAGAGCACATGGACGGCTTCAAAATGCTTATAAAGGGCTACACGTCAAATTTCAGGTCATTTCCACAACATTTGACCATAGTTTGATGCTCGGAAGCCAAATCAGGCCTCTCGGCGGCAAAGCTCTCCGGGACCATGGTTTCCAAGACAGAGCCTATGGATCATCTTAAAATGACTCCAATAGGTTCCCTGTCAAATTTCAAGTCAATCGGACATCGGTTGACCGCACATCAAACCGCGACATCTTCATCGCGACAAAAAGCAAGTCTACTGGTGATAGGACCCCAAACGGCTTCAAAACTCAAAAAAAAGCCTATGGTTGGTCTTATTTATTGCTCAGGAGGCTTCATACCAAATTTCAGGTCATTCCGACATCGTTTGACCCAGTTTCGGCTTCTGACGGAAAATCGGCAGCTCTGCGCGACAAAGTCTTCGGCTTTCTCAGGAAATTGGAAACTTTGCAAAATAAAATGCAAGGATTCTCATCAGGTTTCCTACAAAGAAATCAGGCCAATAAATGGTCAAAATGTCAAGGAAAAATACAGAAGGAAAAGGAATCGAAAAACAGCAAAACCGGACACAAAACGGGACACAAAGGGGGGAAAACCCCCCCAGGGTCGCAGACCCCTGCGACCCTGCCTGCGACCCTGGCCCAGGGTCGCCGGCAACCTTGGAGCCCGGGGTCACCGGGAAGGCCCCGGAAACCCCGATTTTCGCCATTTTTTCGCGATTCGAAGAGCCCAGCCTCTGGTACTTTCCAAAATTCATGCTTTTGAGACACCAAGTCCTCTGACATCCGTCCAAAACACGGGTCAATCATCAAGAGTATCGAAAACAATATTGATCGCCACCCGGTCAACCAAAAGAAATGTGTTTTCTACCCGACCGATCGAGAAATCGACAGGACAGATGGCACCGACCCGCTATTGGCAACAAACACCTGAAATTACATGGTCATCTGATGTCGATCTACATGAAGATCCATCGATGATCATCGACAGAAGAATCCCAAAAGACGTGGCACGGCCCGCGACTCTTCAGCTGCTCGGCGACCACTTAATGCGATTAATTGACTAGCTTTATTACAGTCATTAATCCATTTCTTTGGACGGCCCAATCAAAAGCAAGCATTCGGGAGTTACAAGTCAAGAGATTCATGGCATTTAACCCATGAAACTCCTCCCATCATGGCGATTAAAGGCGATTAAATGCCCTCAATCTCCTCCGGCCAATCAGAAGCCAAGAAAAAGGAGTTACAAAATAAAGAATTCAATTCTGTAACTCCTCCCTTTATGTAGCTTTATGACAATCAAAGCTCATAAACCCTCCTAAATGGCCACCTAAAAAGCCTATAAATAGGAGAGCTCTCCAAGAAGAAAAGGACAGAAAACGAAAATCACAGACAGAAGCACAGAAATTCAGAGAAGGAAAAGAGAGAAAACTCTGCGGAAGTTCTACACCGGCCACCGCTACAAGGTGACAAAAGTCCCTTGGGGGGTACCCCCCCCCCCAGGTCCTTGCCTTCTCCTCCTACCTCCAATGGCTTAGATGTGGCTTTTCAGCCCGTCTACTCGGCTTTTTATTGGACATAGGACCTCCTTTTGGTCTTTGTCCTCTAAAAACCTGAGGTTATAGCCAAGCCAAGCGAATCAATAGCATCCTCTGTTCTCATCTGCATGGATGATGGCGAAGCCCACATATGGCTTGCGACCGTCAATCTAAACGGGTCCCCCACAATCTCCTGAGAAGTTAGATCCTCATTTTCTTGCTTTTCATTGTAGTTTGTATTTTTTCAAAAGAGACAAAAAATCACAACTCTTGTCTTTCATTATTGATAAGGATTGTAAATCGGCTATAAACGCCAAAATCGGCTATAAACGCCAAAAATCGGCTATAAACGCCAAAATCGGCTATAAATGCCAAAAAAATCGCCTTTCACGGCAAACCAAGAAAAATGTCTCTTTTCTTAAATATATGTGCAATGGAAAACTTGAAAGAAGTTGATTTCCTTTTTACTTGCGAAGGTTGATCTCCGGATCACCACTTGCAATTCCAAGTAAAAATAGAAAATCTGGCACACCCACACACAAAAAAAAGAAATGTTGATGCACGCCCCTGCCCCCTGGTTACGAAAGGGTCGGAACCAAACGGACTCCCACGTCCGCCGACCTCGGTAGGAACCGAGCATTGGAGCGCGGTCCATCAACCCCAAGAAAGCCCTATAGAGCTGGCTGGATAGGAGATCGGAAACTACTTCTATTGGTGATTTTTTTACCAACCAGGGGGCTGTAAACTGTTCATATCCAGCTCATGTGCCCATCTAGATACATACATGTTGGCTTGGTAGGTTGGATGAAAAGTCTCATTAACATCATCATAACCCTTGATCTAACTGCCTTAAAATTTATGGGTTTTTAACTGATTTGTATTTCAGAGGTTCATTTTAATGATGAGTTTTTTCCCGTGAATTGCTTTGGTGCCAGATCATGTGGTTTAATGAGTGTCAGGGGAATCAAAGGGGGGGTCAAATTGGCTCCATTGAAGTGGATTCTGCAGAACATGAAGCAGTTCGCTTCATCCAGATACGTCTCTGTAGGTGCTGAAAATAATGACCCACAATAACTGGGGTGCCTTAGAGGACTTATCCAAGGTGATGAAGATTAGGTACCGTCCGAAAGCCTGAAAGAGAAGAGCAAACGGTCAGAGGACCCTGGCCTGGGCGGCGCAAGGCTCTCCGATGCCAAAGTCAGTGAGTGAACTGGAACAATGGAAGGAGAGGAAGAAGAGAGGCAGAGTAACGGCTCTATGGATTGAATTGTGCGTACCTTGCTGGTGGTATGAGGCTCTATTTATAGAGGCTTGGGTCATATCTTCGGATGATATCCTGGCGTGGGTCCCATGACTCGACTGGAGGTCATGATCAGCCCACAAAGTAATTAATGCGGTCCAATCCAGCCCACTCTGCATTCAGCCCACATCGCATTAAATGTGCGTCTTGTTGGGCCAGATTGTGTTGGGCGCCTTTGACGGTTGAGGTACCATCGGATCCGCCCTCGGGCCTTGCCCTGATGTGGCTTTAGCCGCTGGATGCCGCCCTGTCAGTGATCTGGCGAAGATTGTTAACGGCTGGATGTCGCATCTGTCTCACTAGCTCTCGCCCCTATTCCTCCACGTGCCTGATGACGTGGGGGATGAGGGGCGCGAGTGGAGGCTCTTTCCTGCTTCGGCTTTCGTCCCGGCTCCTTCGTCCGAGGTGGAGCTTTCTGCCGAGGTGGGCACATGGAGTAGCCGAGCTCGGCGCTAGCGGTCCGGACCTGCTTGACTTCGGCCGGAGCCCCTACCCTGGTAGCCGGGGTGAATCTGGTGCCACGTGGGCGGCACGCGGATGGCACGTGAGAATGCTTAGTCTCATCTGATGGCTGTGATTAGCGTAATCCTGGAGTTCTGGAAATCTCCCCACACAATTTCCCCCTAGCTTTTGACCTCTTAAGCGTCCTAGCCTTTAGTGGTCGAAAGCTATAAAATCTGTCTGGGGATGCGGCGATCATTGCCTGGTGTCGTTTCGATTTTTCTGAAGCAATAAATGCTCTGCCCTGTCCGTCCTGGGAAGCGAGTCGACGGCTACACGCGTAGCCCCTCTACTGATTGCGTTGTCTCATTGATGGGACGGGCACGGGTTGCGAGGTCTGCCTTTTCGAATTCGAAAGCGGTATTCAATCGAGGGTCCCCTTTCCATAAATAGGGTCGTCTTATTCCTTTCTTGTTTTTGATTTATTTTCGCCTTTGCCTTCACCTTTGATTTCTGCTCTGCTGCTCGAGATCTCTCTAGCGAAGACGACCGTAGGACGTGCCCGGATCTGTTCTTGAGTCGCCCCTTCGTCTCTGTAAGTTGCTTCGTGCCTCTATCTGGTTTTTCTTGGGGTTTCGCGACATCTAGGGTTTAACTCCGCTGTCACCCTTTTTAGACATGGGCACCCCTAGGTTTGAACTAGATACTGAAGAGGGCATAGCCAGGTTTAGGGCCGCTTTCAGTATTCCAGAGGGAGTCCTCCTCAAGCCGGAGGACTCTGTCGATTATGCCACGCTTTGCTGGTCCTGCGGCTGGATGCCGTTCCCTCTGATCTCCGTGATCGAGGGCGGGGTCAGATTTGCTCTGCACCCCTTGCTTAGGGCCTGCCTTAGTGCCTGGTCTATTACCCCGTGCCAGCTGATGCCCAATGGCTATAAGGTCATCATGGGCACGGCGAAGCTGAATGAGATTTTGGGGACCAACCTGGGTGTCCATGATATCGAGGATACCTATGATATCTGCAAGGCTGGGGAAGGGAAATACTATCTCCGGGTGAAGCCGCAACGAAGAGTCTTCGTCCTGGCCTTGGAGGATTCGAGTAAAAATGCCGAGGAAACTTTCTTCTGTGTGTCGGGGGACTGGGAGTTCGGCGCTGACGAGAGCAGGAGGCTGATGGTCCCTCGTCGCCCCGGGACTGTCCCAAGTAAACACCGCTTCTTTTCTCTTACTTGCTTTGCTTGATTTCGATGATGCCGAGCTGACACTCTTATTGTCTGTTGTGCAGAAACAGGCGCGAGGCGACGCCGAGCTACGAGTGAAGGCTGGAGGAGGAACGTCGACGACATCAACAAGGTCAAATATACAAGGGGCACGAGACTAGGTCGGCTTGGAAGCTGCTCGGGTATACGCCGAGGTACCGTGGCCACTATAGGAGAACCGGAGTAGCCGAGGAGGACGAGGCGCATCCTGATCGTCCTGCCGTCTCCGTTGCCGTGCCTGCCGGGATCCCTTTGATCGATCCTGCTGCGAGCCGAGCTGCGTCTGGCGTCGAGGCGTCCACCTCTAGTTCGGAGTTACCGAACCTGACGCAGATAGTGGACGCTTATTCGTCCGATCGGGAAGAAGGTATGGAGGGAAGCTCAAGGGCGCCCGTTGTCAAGGATCTGGCGGCCAAGTTCAGGCTAAGGTCTACCTCTTCTGCGACACTATCATCTGCCAGTACCCGCGCAGCTTCGGGCTCGGGGGGTGCTGGTGCCACTTCTGCTCCTGCCCCTGCTCCGAGCGAGGGAGTGCGGCGACGCTCGCCGGATCGCCCGAGGGAGGGGTCCTCGCCCAGGAAGAAGTCGAAGGCGGGGGAGAAGGACTCGGGGGCTGAACAGCCTCCGAAGGGTAAAACTCCTGCGCGGGCACCCGGAGTCAAGGCTCCAACTGAGAAGAATGCGTCGGCCAGCAAGTCGACTGGCGGGGCGGCCCGCGAGCTTACCATCTCGGTAGGGCAAGGGTCCGGATCGGCTTCCGGACCTCGAACTGCCCCAACACCATGGAGACCGAGGATGGAGACGCAACCTGGTAAGCCTTTGAACGTTGAGGACCGGCTGATGGGGAACGCCGACGTCATCGAAGCTCTCGCCAAAGCCTGCGCTCTGCCGCGAGACATGGAAATGCACGAGAAGTTCGATAACGAAAGCCTGATGGTCTCGGCGATCCAGGCTAACCTTCTGGTAAGTGTTTTCAGCACTCTTCTTCAAGTGGTTTAGCTCGACTGCTCCTGTCTGATTTACTTTTTCCCCTTGCAGAACGTGCAAAGGCTCCTGGCCGTGGTGGGGAGGAGTGACAGGAACGCCGCGAGGGTCACTCAGCTGGAGTCTGAGAGGGAAAGGCTGAAGAAGGAGCTAGAAGAGCTGAGGAAGGGAATGGAAGGGCTAAAGAAGGCTAGCGCTGAAGAGACCGCTCGGTTGGCCTCGGCTCTGGCTGATGTTGCCGAACTCACGTCGAAAGCTAATCAGCTGAAAGGCGAGGTCTGGGCGAAGAACAAGAGGACCGCCGAGCTGGAGTCGGAACTGGCCAGATCAAGGTCTGAATCGGCGGCCGAGGGGACGAGCTTGCGCGGGGAAGTGCTGGCCGGGCGCGCTGAAATAGAAAAGTTGAAGACGGCGAATGCCGAGCTGGAAAAGGAGAAGGCTTCTCTACTGTCCGAGGCCCAATCCGCTTTCCAGAATGGGGTGGACCATGCCATGGAGCAGTATGAGAAGCAGGTAGAGGAAATCACCTCCATTCTGTTCGAGGAAGGATGCTTGGCCGCACTGAGGCATGCGGGGGATCCTGAAGACCACCCTGTCTATCGGGACTTGCCGAAGTATTCGGACCCGGCTCCTGAGCCGAGCCCCACTCCTTTGGCCGAAATCGCCCCAGTCGAGGCCCCTGCAGTCGTTCCCGCTCCGGACGCTGCCCTGGCCCCGAGCGACGCCCTGGTCGCCAGCGATGCTTCGGCCGCGCCTCAAGGCGAGGCCTCTTCTGCCCCCGCTTCGGGTGAGGTACCGGTCAAAGCCTCTTCTGCCGGCGACACTCCAAGCAAGGTTACGGTCGCGGCCGATGCGGCTGGTCCATCAGACACGGTGATCGACCTGGTGGAGTCGCCGAAGCCACAGTAGCCTTGCTTATTCTTACCTTTGGCCTTTCGTATGTATTACTTTTTCAGCCCTGTAACACCCTTTGCTTTTAATGATAACAGAGCTCCTTTACTTCTCTTTTGTTTTTCTGGGTGTGATATTGATGGATGTGATATTGAATGCCTTTAATGTGATGCGTGACCCTAGAGAGAGTCGAACGGTCTTCATAGCTATCTGTGCCGATTCTCCGTATTCCGGAAACCATAAATAGCAGTAAGCATGGTGATAGGGCCGATGAGGGAAACGGGCGAACGTCTCCACGTGGCGCCATAGGGATCGCTGGTCATTAAACAGGAAGACGTGCGTCCCTTATAACGCGTGGGAGACTTCGCCCCATAACTTCCTTCGGAGACTGAGCACTTCTTCTTCCTATAAGTAGAGGTGGTAGGCTCGCCATGGGAGAGGAAAAGAAAAGGAATTAGGATAGCTTAATTCACATAGACGTAGGAGCCATGTTCAGCAGACCTT
Organism: Litsea cubeba; assembly: GCA_012931725.1. NCBI lineage: Eukaryota > Viridiplantae > Streptophyta > Magnoliopsida > Laurales > Lauraceae > Litsea > Litsea cubeba. The sequence goes on from CM022947.1 coordinate 70,852,812, forward strand.
CGGAAATATTCGATCCGGGGGGAACCCCTGCACCTGAGGACGGCTCTCTCCGAGGGGGGAGGCCCGTCGTGGTCTGCGCGCTCTCTGAAGGAATTCCCCGTGGACCACGCGCTCTCTGAACGCGGGTCCATGGCCAACCGTCCCTGGTCCGGTTGCAGGGGAGTCTTCTGCAACTGTGGGATGGTGGCGCCCTCTGCGTCTGGCGGTCCTGCAGGGTCCTGTGTCGCAACGCGCTCCCTGCGAGCCCCCTGCGGTATATCAGGACCGCGGAGCTGAGGGTGGGATTGAGGCCCCGCTGGACCTGGGGGCTCTTCAAATTTTGGTCTCACTGATCGGAGGGTGTTGAAGAGCTCAGCGAGGTCCAGGGCCTCCGAACTAGAGGGGCTCTTGAATGCTTTGGTCTGACCAACCAAAGCGTATTATAGAGCTTTGTGAAATTCAGAGTCCCTCAGAACCTCCAAGCAGCGGACCGGAGTCTTCGAGCCTGCAGCCTGAAGAGTCGGTGAAGATCAGAGCCTCCCAGTCTTTGTTTCTTTTTCTGTTTTTAGAGGACTGTGAGCCTCCTTTATGTATTTTGTTTTCTTTTCTGTAACCCTTGTAATGAAGTAATTACAATGAATAAAAAAGGAAGAGTTTTGTGTTCACTCAATCTGTGTACTGTGTTTCTGTACTTTTTTGCTTTCCTTGCACTGCTTTGGAACAGTTGTATTTTTGTGCTGCTTTTCTGCACTGCAGTGCTTGCACTGCTCTTTCCCTCTTAAAAACTGACCTTGGCCGAAATGGACTAGCATTGGCCGAGACGAACTGCCTTGCGCCGAAGTCGATCCAGAATCCCGCTGGTCTCGGCTGTGTGAGCATGAGTTCGGCAACGGTCTTTGAGGGGTGTATAAACCCGGCCGTGATGAACTGCCTTGCGCCGAAGTGGATCCAGAATCCCGCTGGTCTCGGCTGCGTGAGCATGAGTTCGGCAACGGTCTTTGAGGGGTGTATAAACCCGGAACTTTAGGAAACGACTGAGTGTTCGAACTCGAAGCATTTTCCAGGGCGGTAGACCCGGAGCTTTAGGAAACGACTGAGTGTATGAACTCGAAGCCTTTTCCAGGGCGGTAGACCCGGAGCTTTAGGAAACGACTGAGTGTATAAACTCGAAGCCTTTTCCAGGGCGGTAGACCCGGAGCTTTAGGAAACGACTGAGTGTACGAACTCGAAGCCTTTTCCAGGGCGGTAGACCCGGAGCTTTAGGAAACGACTGAGTGTACGAACTCGAAGCCTTTTCCAGGGCGGTAGACCCGGAGCATTAGGAAACGACTTAGTGTATGAACTCGAAGCCTTTTCCAGGGCGGTAGACCCGGAGCTGCCGGAGTCAATCAAAGAGAGATGACAGATTGATGACAGGGCGAAAGCTGCTTTCATTGATTCTGAGATTCATTACATCTTTAGAAATAGAACTTCTTTAAGTGGGATGCATTCCACGGCCTCGGCAGTGGCTTGCCCTCTAAGTCTTCGAGCTTGTAGGCTGATCTTCCTGCCAGTGAGACTACCCTGAACGAGCCGTGCCAATTCGGGGCCAGCTTCCCTTCGTTTGGTTCTTTGTCAGCTGGCAGGGTCTTTTTTAGAACCAGCTCTCCCACGGAGAAGCTTCTTTCTCTGACATTTTGATTGTATGCCCTGGCCAGCCGCTGCTGATAGTCGGTCAGTCGCAGGGCTGCTGCTTCTCGGCGCTCGTCTGCCAGCTCCAGCTCCATTGCCAGGTTCGTCTCATTTTGGCCTTGGTCGACCAGCTCTGTCCTCAGGGTAGGAAGGCCGATTTCTAAAGGAATGACCGCCTCCATCCCGTAGGCCAGAGAGAAAGGCGTTGCCGAGGTGGACCTCCTTGGAGTCGTTCTGTATGCCCATAGGACGCTCGGAAGCTCTTCTGCCCATCTTCCCTTTGCCTTGTCCAGTCGCTTCTTCAGGCCGTCCAGGATCACTTTGTTAGAGATTTCGGCCTGGCCATTACTCTGCGGATATGCCGGAGTGGAGTAATAGTTTCTGGTACCGTGTTCTTGGCAGAAGTCTTTGAAGGACTTGGAGTCGAACTGGGTCCCGTTGTCCGAAATTAGGGTCCTGGGGATGCCGAACCTCGTTAGGATGTTTTTCCAAACGAAGTTCCTGGAGTCCCTGTCCGTGATGGAGGACAACGGTTCAGCTTCTATCCATTTTGTGAAGTAGTCTGTAGCGACTATCAGCCATCTCTTGTTCCCTGGAGCTCGGTGGAGAGGCCCCACAATGTCCAGGCCCCATTGAGCGAAGGGCCATGGACTAGAGAGGGGACTCAGGTCTTGTGCCGGCTGATGGAAAGAGTGGGAGAACTTCTGGCACTTCTCGCATTTCCTGGCGTACACCTGCACGGCCTTCTGCATGTAGGGCCACCAGTAGCCTTGGCTTATAGCCCTGTAGGCCAGTGATCGACCTCCTATGTGACTGCCGCAGATTCCTTCGTGGATCTCATACAGGAAGTCGTCCACCTTGCTCGGGTGGACGCATTGGAGGTATGGACCTGTGAAGGATTTCCTGTAGAGTTTGCCTTCGGGGGAGAGCCAGAATCGAGCTGCCTTGAGTCTGATTCGGTGGGCTTCAGTCTTGTCCTCTGGGAGCTGATCGTCCTTGAGGTAAGCGATGATCGGATCCATCCAGCTTGGGCCGAGGTCAGCACAGAGGACAAGCCGAGATGAGTGGAGTTCTAAGCTTGACCTTGATATCGACCCAACCTCGACAGTCCTTTTCTTTCCGGCTTCGACAGCGGAGGCTAGGCTGGCAAGAGCGTCAGCGTGTGTGTTGGTGTCTCGGGATACCCGTCTGACCTCGGCTTTCTGGAAATGAGACAGCAGTTTTTTCGCAAGGGCTAAGTAGGCCGCCATCCTGTCGTCCCTGGCCTGGTAGTCTCCAGCGAGCTGGCTAGTTACCAGTTGAGAATCGCTGAAGATCACCAGGTGCTGGGCTCCGAGGATTTGGGCGCTGTTCAACCCTGCTATCAGTGCTTCATACTCTGCCTCATTATTTGTTGCTTTGAAGTCCAAGGTGAAAGCCTGCTCTATGACCAGACCCTCTGGCGATTGGAGGACTATGCCGGCGCTAGCTCTCTTGGAGGTGGACGATCCGTCGACAAAGATCTTCCATGCCGAGGCGGGAGACCGTTCGACCTCGGTCACTTCTGGCTCGTGCCATGTGCCCCCCAGTTCCGTGCCGAGCTGGGTCGGAGCCGAGTTGGGCGAGACGAAGTCAACGGTGAAGTCTGCCAGAATCTGGGCTTTGATCGCAGTTCGCGGACGGTACTGTATATCATACTGCCCCAGCTCAACTGCCCACTTTGATATCCGCCCTAAAAAGTCAGGCTTTTTGAATATTGAACGGAGTGGATGCTCCGTGATTACCATAATGGTGTGGGATTGGAAATAATGGGAGAGCTTGCGGGAGGCACTGACGAGAGCCAACGCGAGCTTTTCCAATAGAAGGTACCTGGTCTCGGCATCGAGCAGGGTCTTTCTCGTGTAATAAATTGGTTTTTGAACTCCCTCGTCCTCCCTGATGAGGACGGAGCTCATTGTGTGATCCGAGACCGCAAGATATCAATACAAAACCTCCCCCCGAGTTGGGGTGGAGAGTAAGGGTGGTGACGACAGATAGGTTTTGAACGCGGCCAACGCCTGGTCGCACTCAGGAGTCCACTGGAATTTTAAATTTTTCTTTAGAAGCTGAAAGAAAGGCCTGCACTTATCTGATGACCGGCTAATGAAGCGATTGAGTGTTGCAGCCATTCCTGTGAGCTTCTGGACTTCTTTCGTGGTAGAGGGGCTCAGAATGCCCTGGATCGCGGTGATCTGGTCTGGATTGGCCTCTATCCCCCTCCGCGTTACCAAGCTGCCGAGGAACTTTCCAGAGGCTACGCCGAAGGCGCACTTGGAAGCATTTAGCTTGAGCTTGTACGCGCGAAGGACGTCGAAGACTTGGCCGAGATCCGCCAGGTGGTCGCTGGAGTGCACTGATTTGACGACCATGTCGCCGATGTACACTTCTACCGTTCGGCCGAGCTGAGCCTGGAACATCTTTGTCACGAGGCGCTGATACGTTGCCCCCGCGTTCTTTAGCCCGAAGGGCATCACTTTGTAGCAATAAGTGCCGCGGGGTGTTATGAATGACGTTTTCTCCTCGTCAGGCTCGTGTAGTGGAATCTGGTGGTAGCCTCTATAGGCGTCGATGAAGCTCATTCGGTCATGGCCGGCGGTGGCGTCGATCATTTGATCAATCTTCGGAAGGGGGAAACTATCTTTAGGGCAGGCCCTGTTCAAATCTGTGAAGTCCACGCACACCCTCCATTTACCAGTTTTCTTTTTAACCACCACCGTGTTAGCCAGCCAGACCGGGTAGTGGACTTCCCGGATGGCTCCTGCCTTCAGCAGTTTGTCGACCTCTTCGACGACCGCGTCTGTCTGCTGCAGCCCTGTCCTTCGGGCCCTTTGCACCACTGGCTTGTGGCTGGGGTCCACATTTAGCTTGTGGCACATGACCTCGGGGTCGACCCCAGGCATTTCGCTTGGGCTCCAAGCGAAGACATCGACGTTCTGCATCAGGAACCTTGAGAGTTCGGCTCTCTCCTCGTCTGGCAGCTGAGTGCCGATCAGGAAGAACCTATCTGGGTCTTCCGAGTTTAGCCTGACCTCGGCTAGATCCTCGATACTTTTCTTCTCGGGATCTCGGCCGATTTCATCAAGGCCTTTCTCGAACTCGGCGAGGTTGACGCGCGCTGGCTCTCTCTCTGCTGGGACCGCGGCCAGCATGCACTGCCTAGCTTGCTGCTGATCTCCCTCCACTGTGACCACTTCCATTTTGCCCTCCTTGCTCTCGAATACGAACTTCAGCTTCTGGTGAAGGGAAAGAGTGGACCGCTTCCAATTTGTGGAGCCACGTTCTGCCCAAGATGACGTTGTAGGGAGAAGGGGCGTCCACGACCAGGAAGTCGGCCAACACGGAGGCTCCGCCGACTTGGGTTTCCAGGGTGATCCTACCCTTGGGGATAGACTGGCGTGGCGGACAACCCTAGCAAGGGTGCACGGACCTCCGTGAGGTCTGCTTCCGAGAGGTTCATTTTCTTGAAGCACTCGTAGTAGAGGACCTCGGAAGAGCTGCCGGAGTCGACGAGGATCCTCTTCACGGTAAAGTCCCTTAGCTTCATTGTGAGGAGCAGGGGGTCGTTGTGAGGAAGCTGGATTCCCTCTAGATCTTTATCTGAGAATGAGATCGCGGGTCGGTCGCGGCGAGCTCTTTTGGATGCCGGTCCGAGCTCGGCTTTCATCACCTCCTTCCCATGCGACGCTCGCCTGGCCTCGGCGCGGGCCCGCGAGCCTCCACGAGACGAGGGAGAGGAACTGAGGACGCCAGATGGATCACGTTAATGATCTTTTCGGAATCCTCACTGTCTGGATCCCGAGCCGCGCTCTAGTGAACTCGGCCCTCGCTGCCACCGGCATCTTCTGCCTTGACGAACTCTGGAATGTGGCCTTCGTCGGCTAGCTTCTCTAGGTACCACTTCAGAGACTTGCACTCCTCGGTCTTGTGGCCGTTACCTTTGTGGTAGGAGCAGTAGAGCTTGCTTCGGCTGCCGGAGGTGGGCTCACTCCTCAAGGACGGAGGCCACTTGAAGAACGGCTTGGTCTTTATTTTGTTCAGGATCTGGTATATCGGCTCCTTGAAGACGACATTGACGCCCAGACTGGTGTTGGTGGGAGGTCTTGGCCTCCAGGTGCCCTCAGATCTAGACGACGTAGGCTTCGCCGAATTGGCGATCCAGGCCTGCTTGGGCTCCTGCTTCTGGAAGGGCTTCCCGCCTCTCTGCCGAGGCTGGCCGCTCTTCTGCTCGGGCTCCGGTCTTTCGTCCTCTTCCCGGGCCTGGATTTCATCTTCCTCCCGGGCGACAAAGCACTTTATCCGGGACATTAGCGCTGGCATGGATTCTGGGGTATCTCCGACCAAGTCCTTCCGGAGGTCGTGGCCCGGAATCAAGGCATGTTGGAAGGCGAAGATTGCTATTTCCTCCCTAGTGCCCTCGACCTGGCTGTAAACCGCCCAGAATCGTCGGGCGAACTTGGCGAGGCTCTCGCCCTGCTTCATTCTCAGGGCGAGAAGGTCCCCCTCTGTCTTGGGGACGGCGCTGTAAGCTTGGAACTTTTTTAAGAAGGAGAGCTGGAGCTCCTTCCAACTCGAAACTGACTTCTCTGGGAGGGCGCAGAACCACTTCAGAGGGAGGTCACCCAAACTGGAGGAGAAGATCTTGCAGTTGAGGTGGCCCTCGTTCCCCCAGATGGACATCTTCTGGGAGAAGTGTCGGAGGTGAGCGGATGGATCGGACAGTTCGTCGTAGGGGACGAACCGTGGGACAGAGAACTTTTTGGACAAGGGGGTGCGTTCGATGTCTCACGTGAAGGGTGAGGCCCCCAGGTCGGTATGGCCACAGATTTGTTTCTGGTCTCGCACGTCCAGGTTGTGCTGAAGAGCCAACCTGACGCGTTTGTCGAATCGCTCCTGCTCGTCGTCCTTCTCTGGTGTCCGCGCTCTCGACCTTCGCTTGGAGTGGTTCGGGCTGTGATGGCTATGGGTTCGGCCATTGCGGCTATGATGACTTCGGCTGTTGCTTGAGCCTTCATCATGTATCTGGCTTCGCTTGTGGTCCAGATGGTTTCTCAAATCCTCGTGGGGAGGCTGGGCTGCCCTGCTCGGGGCGTCCCTCTTCTTTCCCTGAGGATTAGAGACCTGCCTCAACGAGGCAGTTTGCGCTGCTCTCAGTTGCTGCTGGAGCTCGCGGATTAACCGCTCCTGCTTCTGGAGGAGAGCGTTTTGAGCTGCGCCATCTCCTCCAGCGGCAGGAGGTTGAACGCGACGCGTCTCTTCCACGGCAACGGCTTTATCTTTGCGAGGACGCTCGTGCCGACGCTCGTCGTGTCGGGGTGGCATGACTTCGTCTGCTGAGAGCGAGGCCTCGAGTCCCTCTTGGAGGGGGACCTCGACGTAGAGCTGTGAGCCCAAGCAGCCCTCGCCTGCAGATGTGCCATGCACCGTTCGGGACCGCCCCTGAGGAGGGACGTCCGTCGACGGTGCTAGCTGCTCGAGCAATGCTCTCGAGAATTCTCCGCCCTTCCTAGCTTTCGGAGGCATGATTTCTGGGAGATTGAGGTTGAGAAGGTTGGGAAGGTTGGGATATTACTTTCCCACAGACGGCGCCAATTGTAGGTACTGAAAATAATGACCCACAATAACTGGGGTGCCTTAGAGGACTTATCCAAGGTGATGAAGATTAGGTACCGTCCGAAAGCCTGAAAGAGAAGAGCAAACGGTCAGAGGACCCTGGCCTGGGCGGCGCAAGGCTCTCCGATGCCAAAGTCAGTGAGTGAACTGGAACAATGGAAGGAGAGGAAGAAGAGAGGCAGAGTAACGGCTCTATGGGTTGAATTGTGCGTACCTTGCTGGTGGTATGAGGCTCTATTTATAGAGGCTTGGGTCGTATCTTCGGATGATATCCTGGCGTGGGTCCCATGACTCGACTGGAGGTCATGATCAGCCCACAAAGTAATTAATGCGGTCCAATCCAGCCCACTCTGCATTTAATGCCAGTCGGATCAGCCCACATCGCATTAAATGTGCGTCTTGTTGGGCCAGATTGTGTTGGGCGCCTTTGACGGTTGAGGTACCATCGGATCCGCCCTCGGGCCTTGCCCTGATGTGGCTTCAGCCGCTGGATGCCGCCCTGTCAGTGATCTGGCGAAGATTGTGAACGGCTGGATGTCGCATCTGTCTCACTAGCTCTCGCCCCTATTCCTCCACGTGCCTGATGACGTGGGGGATGAGGGGCGCGAGTGGAGGCTCTTTCCTGCTTCGGCTTTCGTCCCGGCTCCTTCGGCCGAGGTGGAGCTTTCTGCCGAGGTGGGCACATGGAGTAGCCGAGCTCGGCGCTAGCGGTCCGGACCTGCTTGACTTCGGCCGGAGCCCCTACCCTGGTAGCCGGGGTGAATCTGGTGCCACGTGGGCGGCACGCGGATGGCACATGAGAATGCTTAGTCTCATCTGATGGCTGTGATTAGCGTAATCCTGGAGTTCTGGAAATCTCCCCACACAGTCTCATTGACTAAAGATTTCCGACATTTCAATTTTCATTTTTTTGTACTAGGGATTTGGACTTCATATCCCTTCTCTCACACCAAATTAGGACAGAAAAAGAGACTGAAAATGCAATTGAGGAAACGATGATCATACGCTGATGTCCATTGGAAGGTTGCCAAATGCCAATTGATCTTGAGTAGGACGGTTCATGTCCAGACTCAGGCTGGGACTTATGGTGCCAAGCCTAGCCTGGTTATATATACGCATTTATGCAGCCCATGGGCCAAAATAGGCTGCCTAGGCCATGCCAAGCCTTTAAGCATTATATCTGCTGGCCCATTTAACAATCGGGCTGAAATAATAGGCTCGGGTATAGGCCATGATTTATCTTATCAACTTTCATACTTACCCATATCTTTGGAAAGATGCAATCCATGGTGTGAATTTTGAAACATTTGAAATATTTGTAGGAGACCGTATAACCCAGTTGGGTACAAGTTTCATAGACCCTCTCCAATATGGAGCCGGAAGGGAAAGGGTCTATGTAGATAGGCTTGGACAAAAACCCAAACCCTTAAAGGCCTCAAACTTTTATACTATGAGTCCTTCGTACGGTTCGAAATGGTAAGATCTGTGTCAAATTGAGGTGCATGCATATTTATGACTCACAAAGACATTGGTGTTGTGAGAGTGTAAATGGATCATAAGTGAGTCCACTTGCAAGAATAAAAGGATAGCCCCATTTGTTGGGTATCCCATTCTCATCCAACTGCTCAGAGCTCATAAGTGAGTCTATAAGTGAGTCCATTTGCAGGGGAACCTCTCCCTTGCATTTGCATGTGGTCTTCTCCATAGCGTGTGTTGGCGTTCACTCTTGCCTCAATTGGGTCTCTCAACGGTCCAATCACCTTGGCTGGTACCAAAAAATGGTGAAGTCTTTAATAAGGAGAATTTCCACCAAGGAGCGGCTCTTACTAGAGTGGCTCATGGGGGCCACTTGGATCCATTCATATTGTTGCGATGTATGATAGATAGAGAGGTCTCTTTACGGAAAAGAGTCATTCACAAAATCAGCCCCATCGGATTATCCTAATCATTGATTCAATAGCGTTAAAGTTTAATACTCTTTTGACCATAAATGTTTTTTACATTCAATCTAATGGTGAGTAAATATTCGACGACCATAAAATTGGGCATGATTTGGCAATTATAAGAAGATAAGAGAATGAAAAGAGCCGCATTGATCGAAGGTAGGCCTAAGTGGGCCCAATAGAGCTGGATTATACATGCAGTCTGTTGGTAGGAGAAACACATGACTATTTCCACCTTCCTCTCTCTACAAGCAAGTTAAGTAACCTGTTATTTTCTAATTAGCACTTAATCCCTAGGGGTATGCCTTGTTCCCAAGTCCTCATGCCCTTTGAGCTCGCTAAATATAGGTTCTAGGTTAGGCTTGTCTCTAATATTATTTCCACATTGCATCTTGAACATATTAGCTTGGGTGATTAGAACTTATAATGTGTGTTTAATCTAAACATACATATGCTTAATGTTTATGTCATAGTGCGATCTGGCATTAAATCGACACTTGAAAAGAAATTGTGTCATTTTTTATTTTATTTTTTTAGTAAGCCAGCCAAGGGGGCTAGGACCCAAAAGAGACCGCACACAAACAGGAAGACAACCCGAACAAATAGGAAGAAGGCCCACACATGTGGGAAAGAAGCCCGCACAAGTGGGAACAAAGTTCGCACACTTGGGAAAAGGTGACATACCCGAGGTTCGAACCCTGGGCAGTCAGATGAGAACTATTACCACTTACCAGTGATCAGGTAAGTGGTCGTTCTCCATTGTGTCATGTTGACATCACTTAGACCACCATCCATTACACAAATTAGTTGGTCATCATATTGACTCTCCGATCTGATTTTCTAACCAACCTTATAACTTGCCTGGGAAATGACTCATCAATGAAGTCCATGGAAGTCTCATATCCTATATAACAATCCACACTAGCTCCCCAAAATTTCCATACAGGGAGCGAAACCAAAAAATCATCCTTGGAGGGGCCATTGTGTAAAAAAAAAAAAAATCTTGGAGGGAAAATGTAAAAAATAATGAAATTTGCTATATGTGTTATGTAGAATCATGATCCTAAGCGCAACGTGCACATGGATCGCTCCATGAGCACCTAGTTGTGGAGCCCACCTAGGGTCCTTCATAGGAGTGGGGCTAGGGGATTTCAAGATTTGGTTGGGACCTACCCATGTGCAAGAAATAGACCCCATATGATTGTCCTACCCCCTTAATCAACAACCCATAGATTTTCATAGTAAAAAATGGTTGCACAGTCAGTACAATGGTTAAGTCCCTTGGGATGGCCCAGGATCTGATGACTATTAGGGGGTTCCCTAAATGTGATCCATTCAGATGGAACATTAGGTATGTCTCATTGTAAGGTGTGCACAGGAGTCCACAAAAAAGGCAACATTTCCTTTTGTTTCTCTTATGCTCATGGGGCCTCTCTCTCTCTCTCTCCCCCCAACATCTTATCTTTCCCCTCTTCATTTCTATTTATCTTCTTGTCAATCACCCAAACCAGATTACCATTAACTATTCACATGTCGAGGAAAAGTTATGGGGGTGGTTGATTTAGAATTTTCTTCACAATGGTTCCCACAATGTGAGGCTAAGTCAGATTCCTCGATAGTCAAAACTTTCAGTGGAAGCTTCATGATACCACAAATCAAAGTCCGTGGCCCTTGGGTTCCGTGTTGCATTCATCATATTCACGTACCAAGGTATCGGATATGGACTGTGTTGGCATACAAAAAACGACAAATGCTCCCAACAAGGCAAGAAGCATCCAAGATGAGCACAGGGAAAAATATTAAGCTTTATTCTTTAATTTCATCAAATTGAGGGTCAAAGGACATTCTCCATCGGACCATAATCAAAGAGGACTTCAAGAAGCTTCCAACATCATTAGAAATTTAAAGGAAGCTAAAACAATAAAAATCAACCCTATGTCCGAGAAGTTCATAATACCCAGATATGGACCCCACTAACTACATCCAGCCTTGTTTTAAATGTCAGAACAAGGTGAATTCTTATCCGAAGTCAAGAAACACATATTTAAAGTATTCTTCAAAATTGCAGAGCAATCCAAGACCATACGGATGGAAATTCATTCAAACACTCCACGCTTCATATGCCCTAACATGGGCTAGGATTCTGCATTTAGTCAACTTTCGAAGGTCAAAAGTTGATGAAACTACTCTAGAAGGTCAAGAACAAGTTCTAGAAATATGCTTCAAAGTTCCATAACAAGTGAAAACCAATTGGACCCAAATTCAGACAAAATACAGCAAAATCACCTCAATGTGGAGTTGGTCGAACATGGCGGGCTAGACCCACTTTGACCAGCTTTAGAAAATCAAATGAAGGTGAAAACTTCCTTAAAAATCAAGAAGAAGCTCCAAAGGGGTTTTCCAAATTTTTTAAACAATTGAAATCCATTTAGACCAACATCCAACCCAAAGCAGTCCAAGCCAAAACTAGTCGGACATGGGAAGTTGGGGCCCACTTTAACCATCTTCCTAAGATCAAATGGAAGTGAAAGATTCCTAAATATTCATGAAAAAGTCCCATAAAGGATTTCCAAAGCTTCAAAGCAATTGGAGACCATTTGAACCAAGATCTAACTAAAAATAGTTCAAGGCAAAAGTGATCAGACATGGAGGCTGAAGTTCATATTTGACCAAGTTTCAGAAGTCAAATGATGGTGAAATCCTCCTCAAAGTTCAAAACAAGTCCAAAAGGAGTTTTCCAAAGTTTTAAGGCAATTGGAGGTCATTTGGGCCCAAAACCCATGCAATGACCTCCCATGTTTGGCCAATTCTTGTTTAGCAAGACATGGGCGTGTAGTCAATTGTTTTTTGTAGTTTTTTGAATTATAACTCCTCGAAACAACTCCAACTACATCCTCAGCCTGTAAAGTCCCCACACCACCACCACCCCAAGGTATCTTTGAGATCCAATATAGGCTGGCAACACTTGGCATTCTCTGAACTTAGAGAATTCCATAGAGTTTCCTTCCTCCTTCCAAAACGTCTGTTCAAGAAGGTGGAGTTTTGCCTCAAGACTCCACAAAAACACTTTTTTAGCCTCCGAAACTTAGTCTTCAACCTCTGGAATGTTCATCCAGAGGAAGAAACTGAGTATTCATGGCTTTACCAACCCTTTCTAACTGAAATTCATGACTTCACAGTCTTCTTCTTTGATTTTCTCAATAAAAGGAGTACAGATGTCCTTGTCTCCATAGTACTGTTGTGCATGCCCCCATAGACCTCATTTTGGTTCTCCACAAATAACGACACAGAGTAATACAATCTTGGACATTCATTGGCACAAAAAACCAACAACTCCCTCAGATTGTACAAAAACAGTCCTTCAAAACTAAATGATGAATTTCAAAGATCACTGTTAGTCAAAATCAGACTCCATCCACCGAACCACTTGGTAAAACCATTCCAAATCAATGGCAGAGGAGTAGAAAGACATTGGAATCCAAGTCTAGGAGATAATAGAAGAGAAGAAAAGGAAAATTGGCAAACAAGGAGCCTTGTCCGGCCAAATGTAGAACTGTCGGACATGGGCTCATAGAATCTATTTTTGTAGCATTTTTCATGTTTTGTTCAATTTTCTGTATTTTTTTTCAGTTTGAAACCATCTAAGGCCGAATGGAGGAGTTGTAAAAACTGAAATTTGTAAGCAATTTGCATCTATGAAGCCTAGAGTGTGAGCCCATGAAATACAAATTTGAAAAATGATTAAAAGTCTCTCTTATTTTTCTGTGTTTGAATTTTTTGAATTAAACACTTCATTTTCACAATTTTCACGCAACAAATTGTAAACTAACCAAGGCAAAGTATAACAAAACTCTAAGATGATGCATTAAAAGACATTAAAGTTGAGCAATCACAAAATATATTTATTACAATTCCAAGGACAACAAAAGAAAAGGCAATTAAAAATTATAAAAAAAATATGGCATAATCTCTCACACTAGCACGATGTCCTAAACCACATCATTTGCACTCCACTCAGTCATACCCTACGGTTCCTCCACGACCGCCTCAATCTTCAGGTCAAGGGCCTATAATGCCAAGTGTAGTATTAGGTTTACGAATAAACCCAGCAAGTAAGCAATATAAAATTATATTCCAAGATGCATCAATATACAATTAAAGACGGGAGATTGCCAGAATGTCAACAATATCTACGACTAAGAAGGATCATATAAGAATATAATTAACATTAGAAAATCATATAAGATAATTATATGCATCACTAATATCATAATCAAAACGGCAAATCACATGGCAATTGTGTGGGGTGATTTTTAAGGCACCAGGATTACGCTAACCTCGGCAGTAAACTGCTGATTAAGCACGCCCACGTGCCGTCCAAACACACCTCGGCAACAGGATCAGAGCCTTGGCAGAAACCAGACTGACTTCGGCTACTGACCCTGACCTCGGCTATGCATGCCGACCTCGGCTATCCGCCGACCCCGGCCAAGGGAGTCGGATCGCCAGTCAAGATAAATATCATGGTCGCCTCCCTACTTCTGCCATGTCATCGGACACGTGGCCGAGTACGGGCACATGCCAATGAGACAGATGGGCCATCCCAGCCATCCACAATCTTCACCAGATGCTGACAACGCGGCATCCAGCGGCTGTAGCCAAATCAGGGCGGAGCCCGAGGATGGATCCGATGGGACCTCAACCGCCAAAGACTTGAGACATGATCAAGCCCAACATGACACGCATTTAATGCAATGTGGGCTGATCGGACTGGCAATAAATGCATTGTGGGCTATGATGGGTCCTCATTTATTATTTTGTGGGCTAATGAGATCATTCCTATCAAATCTATGGGCCCACTCCAAGATATCAGGTAAAATCCTCTAAAAATATAAGGACGTTCCAAGACAAAGGTAGGCATACACATCCTCTCTTGAGTTGTTACCCTGTCTCTCTTCTCCTTCGACCTTTGTTATAACTTTGGCATCGGAGAGCCCTGCGCTGCCCACAGCATGGGTCCTCTGACCGTTTGTTTCTCCCTTTTCAAGCTTTAAGGCAGCTAATCTTCATCATATATTTGGATAAGTCCTACCAGGCACCCAATAATCTTGTGTGTTATAATTTTTGCACTTACAATTGGCGCCGTCTGTAGGAAGGTATTAATCCGATCTTCCCAAGTATCATGCCTCCGAAGGCTAAGAAAGGCGGAGAATTTTCGAGAGCAATGATCCAGCTGCTGTCACCTCCGGGCCCGTCGCCGGTCGCTCCTCCTCAGAGGCGATCCGGGGCAAGGTCTGGCGCAGCTGCAGTCGAGGAGCATCCTGACGCACACCTCTTCGTCCATATTCCATTCCCAGAGCGAGTCGAGGATTCATCCCCGGGTGAGGAAGTTATGCCTCCCCGGTGGGATGAACGGTGACAGGAGCATCCACAGAGGGACAAATCCGTAGCAGTCAGCAAGTCCCACCATTCACGTCACTTCACTGGCGATGGGGATGTCGCGGCTCAAAATATCCTCATCCAAGAACAAGAAAGGTTAATCCGTCAGCTCCAGCAGCAGTTAAGAGCTAGAGGGGCAACCTCGTTAAGGCAACCTTCGGGACGTCAAAGCGAGAAGAGGGCCACTCAGAGCAGGGTGGTCGCCTCCTCTCACGAGGATCTGAGAACTTACCTGAAAGAAAAGTGCAACCGAGCCCACGATGAAGGTTCGAGCAATAGTCGAAGCCATCACGGCCGAAACAGTCGCGCTCGAAGCCATCACAGTCGGGGCCACTCGAAGAGGAAGTCAGAGACCCTATCACCGGAGAAGGATGACAAGCAAGAATGGCTCGATAGGCGCATCAAGCTGGCGGTCCAGCGCAACTTAGAGATGGCCGGGCTCACCCGAGATTAGCAGGATGTCTATGGCCCCACCGATCTTGGCGTTTCCCCATTCACTCGAGAGATCAAAGACTCCTCCCTGCCCAAGAAGTTCTCCGTTCCAAGATTTGTCCTCTACGACGGGGTGTCGGACTCCGCCGCTCACCTCCGGCACTACTCCCAGAGGATGTCTATTTGGGGAGATGAGGGGCACCTGAACTGTAAAATCTTTTCTTCCAGTTTGGGTGACCTCCCTCTGAAATGGTTCTGCACTCTCCCAGAGAGATCTATCTCGAGTTGGAGGCAGCTCCAACTCTCATTCCTGAAGAAATTTCAAGCTTACAGTGTCGTTTCCAAGACCGATGCTGATATACTGGCCCTGAAGATGAAGCAGACTGAGAATATTACCCAGTTCGCCAAGCGATTCTGGGCAACATACTGTCAGATCGAGGGTTCTAAAGACGAAGTGGGGATCTTTGCCTTCCAGAACGCCCTGTTACCAGGTAACGAGCTCAGAAAGGACTTGGTCGGGGATCCTGTGGCCTCCGTGCCGGCGTTGATGTCCCGGGTGAAACGATACATTGCCCGGGAAGAAGACAATATTCGGGCTCGAGAAAGCCACGACATAGGGCGCAAGGACAAGGGCGATCAGCCTCGCAAGGACAAGAAGCCATTTAGGAAAGAGGAGCCGAACCAAGCTTGGGTTTCGGCCACCTCAGCAAAAACCTCGGCATCCAAATCCGAGGGTGGCAGGAAGCCCAGACCTCCCTCTGACTCCTACCAAGCTGTGAACACCATCTTCAATGAGCCAATCCATCAGATCATGATCAAGATCAAGAAGCGACTATACTTCAACTGGCCTCAGCCTATGCAGGGTTATCCCTCCTCCCGAGACCAGAGCAGGTTTTGCTCCTACCATAAGCAAAATGGGCACAAAACTGAAGAGTGCAGGATCCTGAAGTCACACCTGAAAAAACTCGCCAAGGAAGGCCACCTGAAGGATTACATCAAAACGGGAGATGCTGGCAGCAGCCGAAATCATCAAAGCGGCGACAAAGACCCGGACAGTGATGGATCAGAGAAGATCATCAATGTCATCCACCTGGCACACACTGTGCCTTTCGCTTCCCCAAAGGGCAACGCTCAGGCTCGTGCCGAGGCCAGGCGGGCCTCTCATGGAAAAGAAGTGATGAGGGCCGAGCTCGGACCAGCATCAAAGAGAGCACGGCGCGAGCGCCCAGCGCTCTGTTTTTTGGAAAAGGACCTTGAAGGAGTCCAGCTCCCCCATAACGATCCGCTCCTCCTCACATTGAAGCTGCGGGACTTTACAGTCAAGAGGATCCTCATCAATCCCGGCAGTTCATCTGAAATCCACTATTTCAGTTGTTTCAGGAAGATGGGTCTCTCGGAAGCAGACTTGCAAGAGGTTCGCACTACTTTGATTGGGTTCAGCGCCAAGCCGGTATACCCCAAAGGGAAGGTAACTCTGGAAATCCGGGTAGGCGGAGCCTCCGTAATGATCGACTTCCTCGTGGTAGACGCTCCATCTCCCTACAACGCTATTATGGGCAGAACCTGGCTCTACAATATGCAGGCTATTCCCTCCTCTCTTCACCAAAAGCTCAAATTCCTGGTGGAAAACAAAGATGGCAGTGTGGACGTGATCACCGTGGAAGGGGACCAGCAGATGGCCAGACAATGCATGATGGTCGTAGTTCCTGGAGAAAAGGAGTCGGGACAGATACATATGGCAGAACTGAGAGGGAGCTGAACGAGATCGGCCGAAGCCCCGAGAAGAAGAGCATCGAAGATCTAGCCGAGATCAGGATCGATCCACTCGACACGGACAGGTTCTTCCTGCTCGGCAGCCAGCTTGCCGATCCCGAGAAGTCCGAGCTCTCAAAATTCTTGATGCAAAACAGAGATGTCTTCACCTGGACTTCGAGCGAAATGCCTGGTATCGACCCCGAAGTCATGTGTCACAAGTTGAACGTGGATCCTAAACACAAGCCCATGATGCGAAAAGCCCGCAGATCAGGTTTGCCGCAGACAGAAGCCGTGGCCGAGGAGGTCGACAGGTTGCTGGAGACTGAAGCGATCAAAGAAGTCCAGTACCCAGTCTGGTTAGCCAACACGGTGGTTGTCAAGAAGAAAACCGGCAACTGGAGAGTGTGCGTCGATTTCACCGACCTCAATAAAGCTTGCCCGAAGGATAGCTTCCCGCTCACGAAGATCGATCATATGATCGACGCCACCGCCGGCCACGACAGGATGAGTTTCCTCGATGCCTATCGAGGTTACCACCAGATCCCGATGTTTGAGCCAGACGAGGAGAAGACTGTGTGCATAACGCACCGCGGCACTTATTGTTACAGGGTGATGCCCTTTGGACTGAAAAACGCGAGGGCAACCTACCAGTGACTCGTCACGAAGATGTTTTAGGCTCAGCTCGGTAAAACTGTCGAAGTATATATTGACGACATGGTCGTCAAATCTAAGCAGTCTCATGACCACCTGACAGACTTGGCTCAAGTTTTCACCATACTCAGGGAGTTCAAGCTCAAGTTGAAAGCCTCCAAATGCGCCTTCGGCGTCGCTTCCGGCAAATTCCTCGGAAGTTTAGTTACACGGAGAGGGATAGAGGCCAATCCAGACCAGATCACGGTGATCCTAGGAGTCCAGAGCCCGACAACCACAAAAGAGGTTCAAAAGCTGACCGGCATGGCCACCGCGCTCAATCGATTCATCAGCAGATCGTCAGATAAGTGCAGGCCTTTCTTTCAGCTTTTAAGAAAAAACCTTAAATTTCAATGGACCCCTGAGTGCGACCAAACATTGCAAGCACTCAAAACCTATCTCTCTTCACCACCCTTGCTCTCTAGTCCAACCCGAGGAGAGATACTATACTTATATCTGGCGGTCTCGGATCATGCGGTGAGCTCTTCCTCGTCAAAGAGGAAGATAAACTACAAAAATCGATCTATTACACGAGCATGATCCTTCTTGACACCGAGACCAGATACCTCTTACTCGAGAAGCTCGCGTTGGCACTCGTCAGTGCCTGTCGCAAGCTCTCTCATTACTTCCAGTCTCATACCATTGTGGTTGTTAGGAGCACCCACTCAGGTCTATTTTCAAAAAAGCTGACTTTTCAGGCAGAATCTCCAAATGGGCGGTCGAACTGGGACAGTATGATATTCAATATCAACCCAGGACTGCGATTAAGGCCCAGATTTTGGCGGATTTCATTATCGAATTCATCTCTCCAAGTTCGGCACCAAACCAGCCTGGCACCGAACTGGGAGGCAGAGAGCAAGGAAACGAGGTCACCGAGGTCGACGCACTACCTCAGAGCCAAGCCCTTGACTCGGCATGGAAAGTCTTCGTCGACGACTCATCTACTTCCAAGAGAGTTGGCGCCGGCGTAGTCCTCCAATCGCCAGAAGGATTGGTCATAGAACAAGCTCTGACCCTAGACTTCAAGGCGACAAACAACGAAGTCGAATACGAAGCTCTAATAGCAGGACTAAATAGTGCCCAAATCCTCGGAGCCCAGCAATTGGTGGTCTTCAGCTACTCACAATTGGCGACAAGCCAACTAACTGGGGACTACCAAGCCCAGGACGACATGATGGCGACCTATCTAGCCCTCACAAAGAAACTCCTCACTCAGTTCCAGACAGCCGAAGTCAGGCAGATCGCCAGGGATGCTAACTCGCATGCTGATGCCCTTGCAAACCTGGCCTCCGCTGTCAAGGCAGGAAAGAAAAGAACTGTTGAGATTGGGTCGTTGCCGAGATCAAGCTTAGAGCTCCATCCATCACGGCAGATTTTATGCCTTGATCTCGGGCCGAGCTAGATGGACCCAATCACTTCCTACCTCAAAGATGATCGGCTCCCTGAAGATAAAAATGAGGCTCACCGGATCAGGCTCAAGGCGGCTCGATTCTGGCTGTCGCCCGATGGCAAGCTCTACAGGAAATCTTTCACCGGCCCCTATCTCCAATGTGTTCATCCGAGCAAAGTTGACGATTTTCTGTATGAGATTCACGAAGGGATTTATGGAAGCCATATCGGAGGACGGTCACTGGCGTACCGAGCTATCAGCCAGGGTTACTGGTGGCCATACATGCGAAGGACGCGCAGCTATACGCCAGGAAGTGCAGAAGTGCCCGAAGTTTTCCCATTCCCTCCATCAGCCAGCACACGACTTAAGTCCCCTCTCCAGCCTGTGGCCCTTCGCCCAGTGGGGGCTGGATATCGTGGGACTCTCCACCGGGCTCCAGGGAACAAGAGATGGTTGATAGTTGCTGCTGATTATTTCACCAAGTGGATAGAAACAGAGCCGCTGCCCTCCATCACCGAAAGGGATTCAAAGAATTTTGTATGGAAGAATATCATTACAAGGTTTGGCATCCTTAGAACTTTGATCTCGGACAACGGAACTCAGTTCGACTTAAATCTCTTCAAAAGCTTCTACCAAAAGCACGGCATCAGGAATCACTACTCCACCCCGGCGTACCTGCAGAGCAATGGCCAGGCCGAGATCTCTAACAAAGTATTGCTCGATGGACTGAAGAAGCGACTCGACTGGTCAAAAGGAAGATGGGTGGAGGAGCTCCCTAGCGTCCTATGGGCGTACAGGACAACCCCGAGGCGCTCCACTTCGGCGACACCGTTCTCTCTAGCCTATGGGATGGAAGCAGTCATTCACCTTGAGATTGGCCTCCCAAACCTGAGAACAGAACTTGTTGATCAAGGCCGAAACGAGATGAACCTGGCCATGGAACTAGAATTGCCAGACGAGCGCAGGGAAGCAGCAGCCATACGACCGGCCGACTACCAGACGGCTTGCCAAAGGATATAATGAAAGGGTCAGAGAAAGAAGGTTCTCGGTAGGAGAGCTGGTCCAGAAGAAGACGCTCCCGGCTGACAAGAACCCAAATGAAGGCAAACTAGCTCCAAACTGGCACGGCCCGTTCAAAGTGATATCGATAGCAGGACAATCGTCGTACAAACTGGAGGACATGGATGGCAGGCAATTGCCGCGACCGTGGAATGTAACCCACCTCAAGAAGTTCTTTTTCTAGAATTGTAATCAAAGTTCCGCGATCAATAAAAGAAGCCTTCATTCTGTCGTCAATTTGCGTCATCAAGTTATGGAATTCGGCAGTAGCAAAAATACTTGAGACTGACTTTGGGGTCATACACCCAGTCGCTCTCAAAACTCGGGTTCATACTGTCACACCCCGAAACCGGGCCCTGCAGTGGACCGATCCCGGAGTGCGAAATTTTGGAATAATTTGGAACTTTTTGTTATCTTTCCCAAGATCCGCGTGAATGAGGATAAACAAATTCCATCACAATCAGAGTATATTTTCGCGGAAGCTACACATGGTGTTACGACCCGGAATCTGTGGCCATCGGGTTCCGTGTCGCACGCAACCAATTCCATAAAGCCATCATATAAGCAGACTGGCATAAATCATATATCAGAACACACTGAGCTGGTAGTAACAAGACTAATTAATTCCTACATGTTCAAATTACAATTAACAAATGTCTTAATTACAAACCCAAAGAAAAAGGCTACAAAGCCATACTAAATAACCAACTAAACAGAACTACTACCCCAAAGATTTGATACGAACTCCGGTGCCAAACTTGACATCTAGATGATATCAATGGGCAGCCTCTCACGTCAGACCGGCGGTCCCACCGCCTCCTCTGATCAAACACCTAAAAACAAAAAGAGCGGAATCTGGCACCAAACAAACAAGGGTCAGACACGACGGTCTGGCAAGCAAATAATCAAGTAATATGAAACCAAAGAACATATATAAAACTTGATGAAATCATCGTAAAACCGGATAAATAGTCTAAACAATAATGACAATAAAACATGCTAAAACGATCGAAAGTCCGAACATAAATATCAAGAAAAATAAACGAACAGTCTCTAAAGCATAAATATCTCGAAAAGATAACCACCTAAGCAAAACATTTAATAATTAGAAATACATTTAAAATTGAATAGTAGAGACAATACAATAAAGATCGATATCATAAAGATTAAACAAATCAAAGCATAAAAAGTATAACAACAAGAATCATAAAATAAAGTAATATGCAGATAAAACATTGGCAACCACACATAGCTATATTCTCCTATTACCGAAGTAACAAGAGCAGACAGAAGCGTAGCCACTGAACGTGGTACTAGAAATAGGATCAGAACCGTAGCCATACAAATGGGACCGGCAGATCAGAAATCAGAACCGTAGCCATACAAATGGGACCGGCAGATAAAACCGTTGCCATGGTCGGTACAGACAGAATCCAAGCTGCAGCTGGCGGACAAATTAAAGATCTCAAGCCGGGTGATCAGCCCGACAAGGTGACCTAAGCGTAGTGGTGCCTTTAGTTTTCAAAACTCGAACCGATACGAATCAAACCATAATACTAATCCCTTTGGCTCAGGGGCTCACACCACATAGCTCTGGCCCCGTCTTGCCTCGAGGTTTTCTTTTCGAAATCATAGCCTCTTTGGCTCATGGGCTCGCACTACAAAGCTCTGGCCCCGTCTTGCCTCGAGGTTTTTATTTTCAAATACTAGCCTTATCAAAACAATAGTCTCATCGAAGAAATCCCGAATGTGACGAACATACTCCAATCTCTTTTCAAATCGAATCGGAGAAAACATACGAATATCCATGGTAAACCGTTCAAATACACATCAAAGTGATTTGTATAAAATCATACGATCAACCCTTTCGAACATGGGAAACCACATGATTTTATAACAAATCACCGATGCTATTTAAATTAGTTTACCCAAGAATACAAATACAAATACAAATACATGTTCTGACTTGAAATGGAATGGATAGTGGAGAATGACTTAATGCCTTGCCAAGGAACCATCTCAATGCACATTTAACCTTTAAACATTGATTAATAAAAAGTGCGTTTGATGCCAATGAAAATCCATAATATTTAAATGATAAAGTGCGCATTGAGACTCGAACGATTCCCGGGTAATTTCACATACACTCATTCTCACATCATTTCCATTTCACAAATTTCCAAGTATCAAAAGTAATGTCAAAACTCTTAAAAACAGGCCCATAGCTGGCCTTAAACCGAGCCCAAACAGTCTACTCATTTAACCCAAAACAGCCCTTTAAACATGGCTCAAAACAATCCTTAAAACAGTCCAAAACTATTCTTTGAATGGCCCACCAAACAAGTTTTAAACCAGTCCAAAACTAATCCTGAAATGGCGCACAAAGTATATCTTAAAACAGGCCTTGAAAACTAACTTTGAATGGCCCACAAAACTGATTTTTTTGAACAACCCAAACTAGACCTTTAGTGGCCCACAAAACTGATTTTTAAAACAACCCAAACTAGACCTTTAGTGGCCCACCAAACTGATTTTTAAAACAACTTAAACTAGACCTTGAATCAGGCCCAAGGAAGCCCTGAAATCAGGCCCAAAACAGTCCCCAAATGGGCTCAGAAAATCCTTGAAACAGTCCCCAATTCGGACCTGAACCAGACCCAAGGCAGAGCTGGGCCTCGCTCGAGCGACCCAAGGTCCGCTCGAGCGAAGCCCAGACAGAACCTGGTCCGCTCGAGCGGCCCACTGGGTCGCTCGAGCGGACTGGGCTCTGTCCCAGTCCGGGCTGAGTGCAGAATGCACTCTTTTGTGCATTTTTTTCTGATTTCTTTTCCTCTTTTTTCCATTTTTGAGATCTTTTTCATTCTCAATCTTTCACACAATTTTCCTAGATCATTTGGGCCCTTCCTTGACCTTTCAAACTCATCAAATCACCATAAATTAGAAATCAAATTAATCAAACACAAAACTTTTAATCAAAGTTTTCTCCCTTTCTTTTGGACCCAAACACTTAACATAGAGAAAGCTAGTTCCCAAGATGACCAAAGTGAAGATAACCTCAAATTCATTATAAAACCATATCATAAGTGAAATCACACACAACATTTCTCCATCCAACCAAAAGAAATCTATGAAACATAAGAAGATTAGAACAAAGCATAAAACATCATGATATGAAGCAGAAGTAAATAAAATCATCATATTAATTGAAATCCACTTGCCTTGAGTCTAATTGAGAGAAATAAGACTCCACAAATCAAGCTCTAGAATCTCAAGCTCCCAATCTACAAAAACCCCAAATTTTTCCAAGGAAAACCCTAAAAATCCATTTTTCTCAAATCTCCAAAGAGAGCTCTTGCATGAGTGATGAAAACACTCTAAACAAAGAGGAAAACAAAGATCTAAAGTTTGGAAAGCCATTGCAAACCTTGAAAAGCCCAAACGAAGAAGAGAAGCTTGGATGAGAGGTCTCTCCTAGCTCAAAATCCTTGAAAAAGGCATCTTTGGAAAGCTTGAATGGAGAAGAAGAACTTTAGGAGATCATTCCTCCAAGAAAACTCCAAGAAATGAGAGTTTCAGAAGAGAGAGAAAGTTGCTGGAAGAGAGGGAGGAGCTCTTGCTCCAAACCGTGCAGGGAGAGGAAATGAAAGAGAAGAAGAGGGTTTCTCTTCTTATAAGATGGGCTTTGTAGGCCCCGATCTTCACAAGGCTGAAAGTGGCATTTGCGGGCCCCGAACGAAAACGACGAAGAAGACAAAAATGATCAGCGAAATATTTACTTTCCAAAAAGTATATTTTCCCCAATTTCTGAAATTTTCGAAATTCATGGACAGATTTAGTGAAAATGTCATTTTTGCCCATTTTCCTCGAAAAACGTGATTTCTGAGTATCAAATCAAAATGATCAAAACATGAAAGTTGTTAAACTTCATAACATAAGTCAAAATACACCAAATTCAGAATTTTTAGAAATTAGAAGTAATTTCTCATAAAAATACATATCATAGGGACTGGGTCAAACTAAAGTCAACGGTCTTCAAAATCTCTAAGGCTAAGGAAAAATCTAGTCAAACTCAAAAACAAGGCCAAACTAAATCAAATCTCACTTAAAAAGCTAAACCACGATTAAAATAATACTAAATAAAAGAACTGGGGGTCGGGGTCTTACACATACACACTGAGACTGACCTCGGGTTCATACACCCAGGCTTCTCAAAATTTTGGGTTCACACACCCAGGGACTGACTTCGAGGTCATACACCCAGTCGCTCTCAAAACTCGGGTTCATACACCCTGAGACTGACATCGGGTTCATACACTCAGGCTTCTCAAAATTTTGGGTTGACACACCCAGGGACTGACTTCGGGGTCATACACTCAGTCGCTTTCAAAACTCGGGTTCATACACCCTGAGACTGACCTCGGGTTCATACACCCAGGGACTGACTTCGGGGTCATACACCTAGTCGCTCTCAAAACTCAAGTTCACATACCCCGAAACCAGGGTCCATACACCCAGTCCCTCCAGTCCCTCGGATTCACCTCGGCGAATAGCATCCGTATAACAGATTCATCTCGGCCAAGAGAGATGTTAAAAAAAAAAGAGGACAGAGAGAAACTCCACTTGCATTCATAGAAATTCCATTTGTATTTATTAGAATATCTTCATTACAATAGAAAATTTCATTACAGAAAAGCAATAGAAAGTACAGTAGGGAGGCTCACAGTCTTCTAAAACCAAAAAAGAAAGCTTGGAGACACTGATCCTCATTGGTCCTCGACGCCGGGAGCTCTACAATACCCTGTGGTCAGTCAGACCAAAATTTACAATCAAGCTCCCGGATCGCCGCAGATGCTTGGATCTCCACAGATTTCCGTAGGACCCTATGGTTGGTCAGACCAAGTCCGCAACCAACTCCCAACCGCATCGACAAGAGTTGACCTCCACACAGCCGCATCGGCAGGAGTTGATTAAAGACCTGCGTTCAGAGAACGCGTGGTCCATAGCGACCAGATTCAGAGAGCGCGCGGTCCACGATGGCCGGTCATGACCTTTCCCGGAGTTGTTTTCAGTCGCAAAAGCCGCCTCCCTGCTAAATGTTCTTGCAAGTATCGATGGAATGTCGCATTCTCGCGAATTTGGATGCAAGTATCGATGGAATGTCGCATCCTTGCTTTTCAAAAATTTTGGTTTTGCGGGTATTAACTTGATGTCGTTTCCCCACAATTTTTGAAATTTGTGGTTTTCTCGAACCTTTGGGTCATGGATATCAACTGAAATGTTGCATCTCCACGGTTTTGGATTTTGCAAGTATCGACGAAATGTCGCTTCCCTGTGATTTTGGAAGTGTCGAACGTAGTTCGCATTCTTCCGATTTGTGCGAGTATCAACTAAGCGTCACTTCCCCCCGGTTTTTTTTTTTTTTTTTGAAAAAATATTTTTTTGTTTAAAGACACGAGGGTCATAAGTTTTGACCTAAAACCATTTAGGCGGTAAAAGGTAGGGTGGACTAGGGTGGAAATCCCTGAATCCGGATTTTGTTTCAAACCATGAATTTTGGGTTCAAGGGTTGAAAGTTTTGGTCAAGTTAGGGAAAGGTTCCTAAACTTGGATTTTTGAACAATGAAACGATGAAAGTAAGTATTGTTTAAATTTCTAGAAATTTCAACATGAAAATTCTAAAAAATGTGGGTTTAGCGAGCGTGTACCTGGAAACCGGTTTTAGCCGTACAGGCATTGCTCTTACCCAGTTGGGTAAGCCTTCAAGGGTAGTACCGCTTTAAGAACTTGCCGTTGATGGGCAGCATACATCTGTCACCTTCCATGTTTAGGAGTGCGTATGCGCCGTTGGAGAAAACTTTGTCGATGACGTAGGGTCCCTCCCAATTTGGGTCAAATTTACCTTTGGACTTGTGAGTGAAGACCATTGGTCTTTTTACTGCAAGAACCAAGTCACCCTTTTTGTAGGTGTGTTGCCTGACCTTTTTGTCGAAAGATCCTGCCATGCGTGCTTGGTAAAGTTTAATGCTTTGTTGAGCTTCGAGCCGTCTCTCATCGAGATTGTCCAGCTCATGGAGTCGCAATTTGACATTGCTTTCTTGAGTCATGTCATTTTGCAAGGATACCCTCAAGGAAGGAATTTGTACTTCCAAGGGCACGACAGCTTCGCATCCATAGACCAAGGAGAATGGTGTGCTATGGGTTGGTCCTCGAACGGTGGTTCGATAGGCCCACAAAGCTTCATACATTTTGTCGCTCCAGCCTCTTTTGTGACTGGACCATTTTTTTGAGGATTTTGCAGAGTGTCTTGTTGAAAGCTTATGCTAATCCGTTTGCTGCCGGATTGTATGGAGTCAAAGGACAGCTTTGGATTTTATATTTGTCGCAGAACCTGTAGAATCGATGATCCCAGAATTGTGGTCCGTTATCATGGACGAATCTTTTGGGTATGCCGAAACGACAAATGATGTTGGTGCGCAGGAACTGAAGGACTAATGAGGTCTTCATTTCGCTGAGCGCAAATGCTTCTGACCACTTGGAGAAATAATCCGTAGCGGCGAAGATGAAACGATGACCTTTGCTCGAAGGGGGAGAAATAGGACCTATGATGTCCATACCCCAGGCTTCGAAAGCCCATGAAATCGTTGTAGGATGTAGCCATTCTAGAGGCATGTGAATGTAATCTCCATGAACTTGGCATTGTTGGTAGTGCTTAGCAAATTGCATTGCGTCAGCTACCATGGTAGGCCAGTAATAACCTAACCTTTTTATCTGATCATAGAGCTTGGGACCAGCCTGATGAGCTCCGCAAAGACCAGCATGAACTTCTTTGAGTGTTTCTTCAGCCTCTTGTTGTGACAAGCAGCGTAGAAGTACTCCGTTGAAGGATTTCCTGTAAAGGATTTTTTAAGGAATATCCAAATGAAAGCTTGGGGTTCGCCTTTGGATGCTTACCCGTTCTTTTGGATCTTCAGGTAGGATTCCGAACATAATGTAATCAATGAACGGATCCCTCCAGTCTCCAATTGAAGTTTGAAGGATTGAAATCCGACTTCCAACCACTTGGTGGCATTCAGCAACTGCTTGGTGTGGGTTAAGAGAATGAAGGATTCTTCTTTCGCACACTGTGATTTGCATGTTTTCCCCTTCCTGGATTGCCATAGATGCGGCAAGTCCAGCCAGGGCATCTGCACGTATGTTTTCACCTCTACGAATGTGGGTGATGTGACAGATGTTAAACTTTTGCAGAAGCGATTGTGCCTTGTTGTAGTAAGGCAGTAGATCAGGCTTCCTGACTTCAAATTTCTGATTCATCTGGTTGACGATCAGTTGAGAGTCTCCAAAGACTTCCAGCATGGTGATACCGGATTCGATGGCGAGTTTCAATCCTAGGATCAGAGCTTGATATTCAGCTGCATTGTTTGTGCATGATTCCAGTAGCGAGAAAGCGTGTGGAATCATGTATTTATCGGGGCTAACAAAGAGGATGCCAACTCCCGAGATCAGCTGTCGTTTTTCATTTGTCTTGGTTGCACCGTCAAAGTACATGTCCCAGGAAGCATTTTGTGAGAAAGTCTCGACATTGTAAACTGGTTCGTCTGGGAGATCATCTCTGAGTGGAGAATCTTTAGGTTATGGATGCTCTGCGAGGAAATCCGCTAGAGCTTGCCCTTTGATTGCCTTTTGTGGTACATACCTGATATCAAATTGTGACAGAAGGATGGACCATTTTGCCAGTCGGGCATTGAGAGAACCTGCCTTTGTGACAAGGACCTTCAAGAGGTTGACCTTCGAGACCAGGTAGATTGTGTTGGAAAGCAAGTAGTGATGCAGCTTTTGTACGGTGAACATCACTGCAAGACATTCTTTTTCAACTGGAGAGTAGTGATGCTCTGCACCTACTAGCATGCGGCTGAGGTAATATAGAGCAGCTTCTTTTCTTTCATCATTTTCTTGTGCAAGCAGAGCCCCCAGAGAGTGATCAAGGGCTCTTGTGTACAAGATGAATGGTTTTCCAGCGGTAGGAGCAGCTAACACTGGAGGTTTTGTCAGGTATGACTTGATATCTTGGAAAGAAGCTTCACAGTCAGCATCCCAGACAAAGTTTATACCTTTTTTCATCAACCGGGAGAATGGACGGCATTTCTCCGAAAGATTGGAGATGAACCGTCTGATGTAGGCCAATCTCCCTTGAAGCCCTTTGAGTTCTCTCAAGATTCTTGGAGAGGGCATTTCTAGAATGGCTTTAACTTTTATGGGGTCAAGCTCTATTCCAGCTTTCCGAACTAAGAATCCGAGGAACTTCCCCGACGAGACGCCGGAGAAGCATTTCAAAGGATTCATTCGCAGTTTGTGTTTGCGAAGCTGGAGGAAGACTTCTCGAAGGTCTTCGAGATGATCTTCTTTTCTTTTACTTTTGACGGCGAGGTCATCAATGTAACATTCAACCGTCTTCTGCTGCATATCTTGGAATATCTTCATCATAGCCCTCTAATATGTGGCACCAGCATTTTTCAAACCAAATGGAATGACAGTGTAGCAATACACTCCAAATGGGGTCCGAAAGGATGTATGTTTTTCATCCTCATGATGCATCTTTATCTGATTGTAGCCAGAGAAACCATCCATGAATGTCATTCGCTCGAATCCACAGGTATTATCAATCATTACCTCTGGTATGGGGAGCGGAAATTCATCTTTAGGGCATGTGCCATTCAGGTCTCTATAGTCAATATAGACCCTGATCTGCCCATTTTTCTTTGTCACGGGGACAATGTTGGCCAACCATTCAGGATGTTGTTCCTAACGGATGAAGCCGACGCTTTTGAGTTTTTGAACTTCTTGTTCAATTTTATCCATCACATCTGGACGGAATCTTCTTTGGCCTTGCTTGACAGGCTTGATGTCTTCTTGAAGATTGAGTTTGTGGACTGCTATTTTGGGATCTAAGCCAGGCATTTCAGCATAAGACCATGCAAAGCAATCAACGAACTCATGAAGAATGGCGATATACTCGGGTAACTCATCATCCTTTATATTCTTGCTTATGAATACAGGACGTGGGTTATCTGGTGTTCCCAAGTCTATCTTTTGAACAGGATCTTCTGTTGGAAGGTTCGAAGGTGGTTCCTCCACAATATTTTTATTTTTTTTTATTTGTTTGTTTTTTAGATCTTTAATGAACTCATCGAAGATAAACGATGGCCTAAAACCTTAATCGAATAGGCTCAACATTTCTGTAAGCACGATGAACGATAGGAAAGGATCAAGGTTTCTCAATTTTGAATCCAAAATGAAAAATCTGATTTTTTTTCTTTTTTTTGTTGTTTTTTATTTTATTTTTTTTTAGATTTTTAATGAACTCATCGAAGAGAAACGATGGCCCAAAACCTTAGTCGAAAAGGCTCAACATTTCTGCAAGCACGATGAACGATAGGAAAGGATCAAGGTTTCTCAATTTTGAATCCAAACTGAAAAATCTGATTTTTTATTTTTTTATTTATTTTATTTTTTTAGATTTTTAATGAACTCATCGAAGAGAAACGATGGCCCAAAACCTTAGTCGAAAAGGCTCAACATTTCTGCAAGCACGATGAACGATAGGAAAGGATCAAGGTTTCTCAATTTTGAATCCAAACTGAAAAATCTTATTTTTTTGTTTTTTTATTTATTTTATTTTTTTAGATTTTTAATGAACTCATCGAAGAGAAACGATGGCCCAAAACCTTAGTCGAACAGGCTCAACATTTTTGCAAGCACGATGAACGATAGGAAAGGATCAAGGTTTCTCAATTTTGAATCCAAACTGAAAAATCTGATTTTTTATTTTTTATTTATTTATTTATTGATTTTACATTTTTAATGAACTCATCGAAGAGAAACGATGGCCCAAAACCTTAGTCGAACAGGCTCAACATTTCTACAAGTATGATGAACGATAGGAAAGGATCAAGGTTTCTCAATTTTGAATTCAAACTGAAAAATCTGATTTTTTATTTTTTTTTATTTATTTATTTTTTAGATTTTTAATGAACTCATCGAAGAGAAACGATGGCCCAAAACCTTAGTCAAACAGGCTCAACATTTCTGCAAGCACGATGAATTATGGGAAAGGATCAAGGTTTCTCAATTTTGAATCCAAAAATCCGATTTTTTTTTTGAAAAGAGAAAGAGTGGAAATAAATTCAAAAAATTAGAAATTTCCAAAAAATCTCATCTCATTTTTTTTTTTAGATGCAGAATCCAACACATAGGCCACCAATTAGAAAGTAGCCAAGGAATTAAGAGAAGAAGTATAAGCATAGAGCAATAGATATGATATGCAAATATTTCATTTCTAGCATCGTGTTCTCAAATGAACGAGTCCCACCGGGTGGAGCTAGCTTGATGGACCAGCGCATTCTGCCCGCTCGGTTCTACCGAGGTCGGCGGACGTGGGAGTCCGTTTGGGTCCGACCCTTTCGTAACCGGAGGGGGGGCAGAGGCGTGCATCAACATTTCTTTTGTGTGGGTGTGCCAGATTTTCTATTTTACTTGGAATTGCAAGTGGTGATCCGGAGATCAACCTTCGCAAGTAAAAAGGAAATCAACTTCTTTCAAGTTTTTCATTGCACATATATTTAAGAAAAGAGACATTTTCTTGATTTGCCATGAAAGGTGATTTTTTTGGCATTTATAGCCGATTTTGCCGTTTATAGCCGATTTACAGTTCTTATCGACAAGAGTTGTGATTTTTGTCTCTTTTGAAAAAATACAAACTACAATGAAAAGCGAAAAAAGGAGGATCTAACTTCTCAGGAGATTATCGGGGACTCGTTCAGATTGACGGTCGCAAGTCATGTGTGGACTTGGCCATCATCCATGCAGATGAGAACAGAGGATGCTATTGATTTGCTTGGCTTGGCTATAACCTCAGGTTTTTAGAGGACAAAGACCAAGAAGAGGTCCTTTGTCCAATAAAAAACTAAGTAGACGGGCTGAAAAGCCACGTCTAAGCCATTGGAGGCAGAAGGAGAAGGCAATGACCTTGGGGGGGGTACCCCCCAAGGGACTTTTGTCACCTTGTAGCGGTGGTCGGTGTAGAACTTCCGCAGAGTTTTCTCTTTCTTTCTCTAGATTTCTGTGCTTTTTTCTGATCTGGGATCTGTCTTGTTTTTCCGATCTCTGTGATTTTTCCGATCTAGAATTCTTTGGAATGCTCTCCTATTTATAGGCTTTTAGGTAGCCATTTAGGAGAATTTATGAGCTTTAATTGTCATAAAGCTACATAAAGGGAGGAGTTACAAGATTGAATTCTTTATTTTGTAACTCCTTTTTCTTGGCTTCTGATTGGCCGGAGGAGATTGAGGGCATTTAATCGCCTTTAATCGCCATGATGGGAGGATTTTCATGGGTTAAATGCCATGAATCTCTTGACTTGTAACTCCCGGATGCTTGCTTCTGATTGGGCCGTCCAAAGAAATGGATTAATGACTGTGATAAAGCTAGTCAATTAATCGCATTAAGTGGTCGCCGAGCAGTTGAAGAGTCGCGGGCCGTGCCGCGTCTTTTGGGATTCTTCTGGCGATGATCATTGATGGATCTTCATGTAGATCGACATTGGATGACCATGTAACTTCAAGTATTGTTTGCCAACAGTGGGTCGGTGCCATCTGTCCTGTCGATTTCTCCATCGGTCGGGTAGAAAGCACACTTTTTTTGGTTGACCGGTTGGCGATCAATGTTGATTTTGATACTCTTGATGATTGACCCGTGTTTTTGACAGATGTCAGAGGATTTGGTGTCTCAAAAGTATGAATTTTGGAAAATACCAGAGGTCAGACGCTTCGAATCGCGAAGAAACGGCGAAAAACCGGATTTCCGGGGCCCTCCCGGCGATCCCGGGCTCCAGGGTCGCAAGGGCCTACGACCCTGGGGGGTTTTCCCCCCTTTAGTCCCGTTTTGTGTTCGTTTTTGCTGTTTTTTTATTCTTTTTTTCTATTGTATTTTTCCTTGACATTTTTTGTCATTTATTGGCCTGATCTCCCTATAGAAACCTGATGAGAATCCTTGCATTTTATTTTGCAAAGTTTCCAATTTTCTGAGAAAGCCGAAGACTTTGTCGTGCAGAGCTGCCGATTTTCCGTCAGAAGCTGAAACTAGGTCAAACGATATCGGAATGACATGAAATTTGGGGTGAAGCCTGCTTAGCAATAAATAAAACCAACCATAGGCTTTTGTTTGAGTTTTGAAGTTGTTTGGGGTCCTATCACCAGTAGACTTGCTTTTATCGCGATGAAGATGTCGCGGCTTGATGTGCGGTCAACCGATGTCCGATTGACTTGAATTTTGACAGGGAACCTATTGGAGTCATTTTAAGATGATCCATAGGCTCTGTCTTGGAAACCATGGTCCCGGGGAGTTTCACCGCCGAGAGGCCTGATTTGGCTTCCGAGCGTCAAAGTCTGGTCAAATGTTGTTGAAATGACCTGAAATTTGACGTGTAGCCGTTTGTAAGCATTTTGAAGTCATTCCATGTGCTCTATCTGATGAGTGATGGCTTCGGTGGTTCTTGCCGCCGAGAGGCTTGATTTAGCTGTTCGAGGGTTGATGTAGGGTCAAACATTGTCGGTTTGACTCGGAACTTGACGTGGAGCCTTTTGGATGTATTCTGAGACCATCCATCGGCTCTGATCGAAGATTTGGTGTCTCCGATACTTTCGCCGCCGGGGGCTCCTTTTCAGCTGCCGGAGAAGCGAAGTTAGGCCAAATGATTTTGAAATGGCCCGAAACTTCTTGTGTACTCCTCTTTTGGCTGTCTTGAAGGATCTTGCAGTTTTTGTTTGATTCTGACAAGATTTGATTTTCTGGAAGTAGCATTGCCTATTTATGGCAGGTTGCGACTTCATGTAGCTCTTTGGATCTTGAAGAGGCAAAGTGACATTTTTGGTGTCAACAACTGCCTCTCAAGCTTTTCCGAGATTACAAACTAGCCCATCAAACTTGGTCCAAAAACACTCAAGACCATTAACCCACTAATCTAACGAGTAAACATGCTTAATTACCAATCTAAACACACTTAATTAGCAACTAAACACATCAATTAAGGTCGGGATCTTACACTTCTCGCCTATCTCGTTCTCTTGACTCACTTTCTCTATTCTTTCTCTCTCTACAACCATTTATCTTTCTCCTAATTCCTTTGTCTCTCTCCATCTCTTGTTATTTCTCCATTCTCTTCACCTCTCTCAACCAGTCTCTTTTTCTCACCATTTCTCTTCTCTCTTGACATCACTCAATTCAAACAAACTTGCATAACTCGTCTCTCTCTCTCTATATATATATATATCCTTTACATTTTTCAAACCAATTTATCTTCATGGCACTCACTTGCTTAGGTGAGCCTCAAATACAAAAATCCGAATACTATAGGCATGTTTCTTAAGAATTTCAAATTCTCTAAAAGCTATTCCGTGGGGTCGAGTTCCCAAGAGGTTGGAATTCTAGGAAATTCAAAAGTCAATTTAGACTTTTTAGGTGGTTGAAATTCAAAAATCTAACAAAGAAACATGGCATTTGTAAGTATAATGAGGTTAGAATTCTAGGAAATTCAAAAGTCAATTTAGACTTTTTAGGTGGTTGAAATTCGAGAATCTAACAAAGAAACATGGCATTTGTAAATGTCAAAAGGACAAGCCACTACACAATATCTATGAATTTCTAATATCAGAAATTCCAGTCAGGAATTCTAATGAAAAACGGACCCATATATGTATCTCTTAATGTGAATTACAAGTTCATATCCTATGAGGCTTTGACTTAGAGGAATCCTGAGCTCGAGGAGTGAAAATCCTCATTGAAGCTCACCTATTGAAAATCAGAGTCATTCAAAATAAAAGCCCTTGGAGAATGAATACCTTCGAGTTTTACTTGAATTAGAGTTTGCCCCACCTTAAGATTGACCATTTGATAAAAGAAAGTGATTAATGAATATATATATATGACTTGTATTAATTATATTTTTAATCAAATGATCAATCTTACGCCATAACCAACTCTTATTAGGGTAAATTTTAGGGACACCCATGACTCTAAACAACATTTATTTTGAATGTCTATTTTCAATAGGTGTGCCTACTATGTGGGCTTTATTTCGACATGTGCAAGCCTCCTTCAGACTTAAGTGGTTCCCGTGTGTATACAAAAGGCTCTCTTTTTGTACAGTTCCACTCTTTTAAATTGTGATTTCTAAATAAATAGGAGTTCTCTGCGTGAAAGCCTCATAGGATTCAAACTCATGAGTTTTATAGGGTTCTCTGGGCTTTATTTGACTGGCGGGTGATATAGACGATCGAAATCGGTCGACCTCATCCTCATGTGAGACAGACTCTGACCATAGTCATAGAAAGTAACCTAACCGCGGAATCCCACAGCACATCATATTTTTCACATACACCACCATATTTTCATTCTAAGGCGTCCTTCCTCAAACATGGACCCCACACCTCTTATCCCAGGGACCCAAACCCTAGAAAGCAATAACAAATTAATGCCACCATTTTCAGGCCTTTGGTTTTCCATACTCCCGCGGACCACCAACCTTCCCCCTTTCCCCAAAAGAAAAGCCCTCAACACCTCCCTGAGAAAAACCACTCTCTCCTCTCTCCACCCAACACCCAAAAAAAAAAAAAGTTGCTCTCTCTCTCTCTAAGAAGAAGAAGAAGAAGAAGATGAAGAACCTGTACAGGAAGAAGAAAAGCAGCAGAGGCAAAATCCACCCATCTCCCTCTCCCTCTCACACCTCAACTCACTCTCTATCAGGCCTCAACCTTCTCCCCTCTGCAATCCTCACCATCGTCTCTGTCCTCTCCGTTGATGACCAAGAAGTCCTAGCCTACCTCATCCACTGCTCCATCACCACCACCACCACCACCACCACCACCAACCCCTCCACTAAAAAATGCAACAAACCCACTTTCAACTGTGGCTGTTTCGACTGTTACACCAGATTCTGGATCCGCTGGGACTCCTCTCCCAATCGCCATCTCATCCACCAAGCCATTGAAGCCTTCGAAGACCATCTCCCCCCCTCCGATCACCCCTCCGACAAAGCCCACAAATCAAAACCCATGAATCTCAGTGTTTCGGCCGATAAATCGGTCCCAGACTCCGTATCGGGATCCCCCGAATCCGAAACTTGCGAACACGTTCCACCTGCTACTTCTACTTCTACTTCTGATGATGCGGTTGCAGACAGTGCGAGGCAATGCAGCAATGCAGAGCATGAGCCGATCGGCAACCGGCTCCAGCCGGTCGCTTCCGTACAGGAGCAACGGGGTTTGGTGCGGAAGGTTTGGCCGGAAGTGTGGGGGCTGTTCAATTCGCGGTTGTGGAGCCTTTGGAATCCGAGCGTTTGAGTAAAAAATAAATTGGAATATCAAATATCAATTTTCAAAATGTCAAAGCCTGTTTGGTAGGATGTTTCCTATTTCTCTCTATCCAATATGAATATTTCTTGATTTTCTTAAGTTTGTTTGCCATTTTTTATTTTGTGAAATTAGGTGGGAAGAAATTAT
Source organism: Litsea cubeba (assembly GCA_012931725.1). NCBI lineage: Eukaryota > Viridiplantae > Streptophyta > Magnoliopsida > Laurales > Lauraceae > Litsea > Litsea cubeba. The sequence continues at coordinate 70,888,349 of CM022947.1, forward strand.
TCTTTGTTTTTTTTGTTTATTACTGAAATGTCACGTCTAGAAGAGGGTGTGACAGAAGCAATGTAATTTTAACATCTAGGTTTTGTTTAAGTTAAGTTTTAGATCCATAGGCCATATTGCATTTGTACATGTATGTTACCTAATTGTATTTGATTTAAGGGATGAGTGGTAGATCGCACGCCTGCTACCATTCACATGACAATGATACTCAAGCAGAGATGGATAAAAAAGGGAGGGGAGGCCCATTAGTGATCAAAACTGTATATTAACTGCCTCCATCCAAAATGAACGCCTATAAGAATTTCAGTTTTGGGTGATTCTAAACTCACCCACATCTTTTGCTGTACCCACCCACATTTTGAATAATGCCTAAAATACCCTCCTCTTCTCCTCTCTCCTTCCCGTTCCCTGCTCCGGTCACGTCCGACGAACCTGCTCCGGCCACGTCCACCCCAACCCTGTCGCCGCCTGTCCCTCTCCCTCTCTCTATCTCTCTCGCTCGCCGCCTGCATCCCCCGGTTAGAGAAGAAGAACAAGGGAAGGAGAGGAGAAGGTGGGAGCGGTGATCCAGGGGGTGGTGCGAGGGTGCAGCGGTGACAGGGAGGAGAGAAGAAGAAGGAGAAAAACAGAGGAGAGAGGAAAAAAAGAGAGAGAAAAGGAAGGAGAAGAGGAAGAAGAAGAGAAGTGCAAGAAGAAGGAGACAGGGGGGATAACGCTCCTCCCTCTCCCCGCCCTCCAGAGGTGCAGGTCGCGATCGACGAGAGCGGGAAGACGACGGTGATAAACTGTGCAATTGATAAATGCACGGGGTTTTTCAACCGTGCAATTGATAAATGCACGGGGTTTTTCAGCCGTGCACCTCTCTATATGCACGGTTCGAAAACTTCGTGCACATTTGGAGAAGGCTGCGATCTGTGCACGGATATGATAAACCGTGCAAATGAAAAATGCACGGGATTTTTCGGCCGTGCACCTCTCTATGTGCACGGCTCCAAAACTTCGTGCACCTCTGGAGAATACTGCAATCAAGAGAGGGCGGAGAGAGTTGCAGCGGAGGGGAAAATGGAGATGGAAGGAGAGATATGGTAAAGCAGGGACAGAGAGAAACAAAGGAAGGAGAAGAGAGGGTGGAGAGATGAAGGAGAGAGGCGCGCGGAGGTGCGGAAGATGGTGGCGAGATTGAGAGGGAGAAGAAGATGGGGGCGCTGCACTTGGTGGTCGTGAGATGGAGGGAGAAGAAAACGATGGTGGGGAGTGGGTTCTGCACGCTGGGGTCAGAGAGACGAGGATGGAGATGTGGGGGAGGTGAAGTGCTGGGTGAGGACGATGGGGTCTGGCTGGGGGTGCCGCCGGAGCAGGGAGAGGAAGAGGGGGTCTGGCTGGGGTGCCGCCGGAGCAGGGAGAGGAAGAGGGGTATTTTCGTCATGTATAATTAAAAAAAAAATTTGTGGGTGGATTCAGCAAAAGAGGTGGGTGAGTTTAGAATCACCCTTCAGTTTTTTAATGGTCTTGTGTAATGGCTTCGTTGATTGAGCCAATCTGATTGCCATGGTGGGCAGCACATGGTATTAAAACTTAGGACACTTTAGTCCGAATGGTCAAGACCACGGTTCCTCTCTCTTCCGAAGCTAGAGGTCTGGTATCGATCTCCCGTTCCTCCTATTTATGAATCGAAGTTAGAGTCCACTACTGCTACCACCTGGGGGCCACAAGAGTTTTATCCGGATTCTCTATGGGTCCGGAGGGATTAGTCCAGCCCAAATGGTTGGGAACAAATGTCAGGAGACTCTTGAGAATGTGATGAAAATCTCATCTCGGTAGTGGCAAAAGAGGTAAATTTCTAGAGTGCCCATGTATTCTATCGAGAAGGCGGTCTCGAGGCTCTCCTATAATTTCTTCTTTAATAATTTGACATGCGAGGGTGATGTGATTTTATAGGGCTTTTCGGCGGGAGGGGTGTTTCTAGGCATGTAATTCTTGGTCGTGCTCGGGCGGGGCGGGCATGGCCCATGAAATACAGGTCGTGCCGTGCCCAATGCTTTGGGGGTCAGCCCAGCACGGCACGACCATGCGGCCCATGGGCAGCCCATAGATCCCCTCCCCATTTTTTAATTTTTTTTTTTAAGTTGGACGGACACAAAGTCACAAACTTGGACTTAGCTCTTGGACCAATTTCACTAAAATAAAGAAATTAAGAGAAATAAAAAAGTAGAATAACACTAATGATGTTTTGAAAAAATACATCAAATAGATTATATTTCCTTGAAATTTAAGTTAAAAAAGTTCAGAAAAATTACAAGTTTGAACTTGGATCAATATATAATGAAATTCAAACCTTCTGATAAATGAAAAAAAAATTTACAACTTTAGAAACCTATGATACATTCTAAAAAATAAATTACAACTTTAAAAACCCTAAGATACATTCTAAAAAATGAATTACAAGTTTAAAACCTATTAAACATTCTAAAAAAAAAATTATACTATGATATCATATATGTAACGCCAATATCTCGAAATCATACAAGAGGAGGTGTTGTGTTCTATCCTCTGCTTGATACCAATCTCGTAAGCACATGTAGGTCTCCACTGTTTATTCGATAGCATAGTCCTCTGTTGACACCAAAAATGTCACTTTGCCTCTTCAAGATCCAAAGAGCTACATGAAGTCGCAACCTGCCATAAATAGGCAATGCTGCTTCCAAAAATCAAATCTTGTCAGAATCAAACAAAAACTGCAAGATTCTTCAAGACAGCCAAAAGAGGAGTATACAAGAAGTTTCGGGCCATTTCAAAATCATTTGGCCTAACTTCGCTTCTCCGACAGCTGAAAAGGAGCTCTCGACGACAAAAGCATCGGAGACGCCAAATCTTCGATCACGGCCGATGGATGGTCTCAAAATACTTCCAAAAGGCTCCACGTCAAGTTCCGAGTCAAACCGACAACGTTTGACCCTACATCAACCCTCGAACAGCTAAATCAAGCCTCTCGGCGGCGAAAACCACCGAGGCCATTACTCATCAGATAGAGCACATGGACGGCTTCAAAATGCTTATAAAGGGTTACACGTCAAATTTCAGGTCATTTCCACAACATTTGACCATAGTTTGACGCTCGGAAGCCAAATCAGGCCTCTCGGCGGCAAAGCTCTCCGGGACCATGGTTTCCAAGACAGAGCCTATGGATCATCTTAAAATGACTCCAACAGGTTCCCTGTCAAATTTCAAGTCAATCGGACATCGGTTGACCGCACATCAAACCGCGACATCTTCATCGCGACAAAAAGCAAGTCTACTGGTGATAGGACCCCAAACGGCTTCAAAACTCAAACAAAAGCCTATGGTTGGTCTTATTTATTGCTCAGGAGGCTTCACACCAAATTTCAGGTCATTCCGACATCGTTTGACCAAGTTTCAGCTTCTGACGGAAAATCGGCAGCTCTGCACGACAAAGTCTTCGGCTTTCTCAGGAAATTGAAAACTTTGCAAAATAAAATGCAAGGATTCTCATCAGGTTTCCTACAAAGAAATCAGGCCAATAAATGGTCAAAATGTCAAGGAAAACTACAGGAGAAAAAAGAATCGAAAAACAGCAAAAACGGACACAAAACGGGACACAAAAGGGGGAAAAAACCCCCCAGGGTCGCAGGCCCCTGCGACCCTGGGCCAGGGTCGCCGGCGACCTTGGAACCCGGGGTCGCCAGGAAGGCCCCGGAAACCCCGGTTTTCGCCGTTTTTTTTCGCGATTCGAAGAGCCCAGCCTCTGGTACTTTCCAAAATTCATGCTTTTGAGACACCAAGTCCTCTGACATCCGTCCAAAACACGGGTCAATCATCAAGAGTATCGAAAACAATATTGATCGCCACCCGGTCAACCAAAAAAAGTGTGCTTTCTACCCGACCGATCGAGAAATCGACAGGACAGATGGCACCGACCCGCTGTTGGCAACAAACACCTAAAATTACATGGTCATCTGATGTCGATCTACATGAAGATCCATCGATGATCATCGACAGAAGAATCCCAAAAGACGTGGCACGGCCCGCGACTCTTCAGCTGCTCGGCGACCACTTAATGCGATTAATTAACTAGCTTTATTACAGTCATTAATCCATTTCTTTGGACGGCCCAATCAGAAGCAAGCATTCGGGAGTTACAAGTCAAGAGATTCATGGCATTTAAACCATGAAACTCCTCCCATCATGGCGATTAAAGGCGATTAAATGCCCTCAATCTCCTCCGGCCAATCAGAAGCCAAGAAAAAGGAGTTACAAAATAAAGAATTCAATTCTGTAACTCCTCCCTTTATGTAGCTTTATGACAATCAAAGCTCATAAACCCTCCTAAATGGCCACCTAAAAGCCTATAAATAGGAGAGCTCTCCAAGAAGAAAAAAGACACACGGAGATCATCAGAAAAAAGCACAAACAGACAGACAGACAGAAGCACAGAAATCCAGAGAAAGGAAAAAGAGAGAAAACTCTGCGGAAGTTCTACACCGGCCACCGCAATAAGGTGACAAAAGTCCCTTGGGGAGTACCCCCCCCCCCCCAAGGTCCTTGCCTTCTCCTCCTGCCTCCAATGGCTTAGATATGGCTTTTCAGCCCGTCTACTCGGCTTTTTATTGGACATAGGACCTTCTTTTGGTCTTTGTCCTCTAAAAACCTGAGGTTATAGCCAAGCCAAGCGAATCAATAGCATCCTCTGTTCTCATCTGCATGGATGATGGCGAAGCCCACATATGGCTTGCGACCGTCAATCTAAACGAGTCCCCCACAATCTCCTGAGAAGTTAGATCCTCCTTTTCTTGCTTTTCATTGTAGTTTGTATTTTTTCAAAAGAGACAAAAATCACAAATCTTGTCTTTCATTATTGATAAGGATTGTAAATCGGCTATAAACGCCAAAATCGGCTATAAACGCCAAAAATCGGCTATAAACGCCAAAATCGGCTATAAATGCCAAAAAAATCGCCTTTCACGGCAAACCAAGAAAAATGTCTCTTTTCTTAAATATATGTGCAATGGAAAACTTGAAAGAAGTTGATTTCCTTTTTACTTGCGAAGGTTGATCTCCGGATCACCACTTGCAATTCCAAGTAAAAATAGAAAATCTGGCACACCCACACAAAAAAAGAAATGTTGATGCACGCCCCTGCCCCCTGGTTACGAAAGGGTCGGAACCAAACGGACTCCCACGTCCGCCGACCTCGGTAGGAACTCGAGCATTGGGGCGCGGTCCATCCATCCTCCTAGGGTCATTAAGGTGCTCACTTGCACTAAATGCCTACTTTGATGCAACTATAGACGTTGCTATTGTTAGTATATCACGGGCCATGGCGGAAAGCACATGAAACTTAGTTTCAAATGATTTCCACAATGTCAAAAAGATTAAAAGTATATTCTTCATTATCCAGGATTGGAACATGATCGCTCCCTAGGTACATTGTTAATTAAGGTTGTAAGATGATCCTCTGGAAGAAGGAGTCACTTCCATGAGATTTCCTCATAATGCTCCAATGGCCTTCTTTTTCCCTTTATGTACCTGGGGAGGGCCTATTGGGACCGTGGGTGCTATGGATCTACCCAATCGGATAGGATAATCCAAATAAAGTGTTTTTAATCGTGTCTTAACTGTAGACTTGTTATTTATATTAGTTGTATTCATGTTAGAGTTTATTTCTTCAAGAATGGTTTCTACACCTTTTAATTTCAATTTAGGGTCTAATGCAACAGCTATACAAAATGTTAAATGAGTTATTCTCCAATATTATGAAAACTTTGCCTCCATTTATACACACATAAATTGAAAAAGCTAAAAATCTCTGTACTTTTTAAAAGTAAGACTTATTTCATTAAAATGGGTTAAAGCTTAATTTGATGTGGGATAATATACCTCAGAAAAAAATGAGGTTGCATCATGAAAAACTTCTAAAAATATCTCTTATTATCTCAAGAATGGTCCATCTATCATCACTTATATAATTATTTTCATGTGTTAAATAAAGTTGACAATATTGATTTTGCGTCATGTTATAGGCACATGCTTGTTTTAACATTTTATAGGTAAATTTTCATCTATGCTTTACATCTTGTGAATTTTCTTAGGTTTTAGACCTAAATTTACATATATTTCCCTCCACCATTATTTTTGTGAGGGAGAACAAAAAATGAAACCTACAATCCATTTAATGATCTCTAAATCATCTTTAATATATTTTACCCTACTTGTATGATAAGATTTATGATGTGGCATGCACATCTATTGTGAAATAGAGCTCCAATTAAATCAAGTTGAAGCGAAGGTTTTAGTAAATCCGCTGCGACATTGTTAGTACTTGTATTATCTAAAGTTATAGCAATTATTTTTTTTAATATTACATTCTTTAAGTTTTTCAAGGATGGTGGATCCTATCCTAGTACCAGTGTGTAGGAACTCTAATAAAGAAAATGAAATCATTCTTTTCTGCATCACCTAATCACTATCAATATAATGTAATGTAATTGCGATGTACCCCATATTTTGTTTAGAGGTCCACAAATCTAAAGTTAAAGCCTCTTTTCCAGGTATGTTTTTAAAAACCTATTTTAAACTCTCTTTTTCTTTCAAAAAAGTTTTTACTGCATCATTTCTTGCAGTGACTCTGGATATTTCCTGCCATGAAGGAGCAAAGGCTTCCCTAAAAATTCTTTCAAAGTGTGGTCTTCGGCAAGTATAAATGGTAATTGACAAACTATTATAAACCTTACAAGTTGATATCTAGCATTATTGGGGTCATAGTGAAAAACTCATAAACGACCAGTTGAATTTGTTTGAAGAAGTTGTGTTTGGATGGTCCCACCTCCTACCCCAATGCCATCGGTATTCGTGTGTATGGGCACACACGTTCTCATGTGTCTAAGAAGGTGGCCAGTGCCACTTGCTAATCTGGCACTAATGAGATCTTTGCAATATTTACACTGTGCCTCTTCATCTGCTCCTCCTTTGGGATTTGGGACCTTAACTTTAACAAAATGCTCCCATACAGGAAAAGTCAATCTTGTTTTTCTCTTCTTTTTAGTTGTAGAACCCGAACATGCAGGCCCTTCACCATCAGTGGGTTTGGGTTCTTGGGGATTATGACTATCTCCTTATATCCCCTAACTTTGATCTAAATGAATAAATCCATAATCTTCCTCATATAGAGAGAAGTCAAGGTTGTGATGGTCCAATCATTTTTCTAAATAACATATTTTCAAAAGAAAAATTAAATAGATAATTATGTATAATGTATTTATTGTGATAATTTATATAAGAAAAGGGAGAGGATGAGACTTAATATATAATATTACTATGGACATTATTACTAAATAAAATTAAAAATTAAAAATAATAAATACCTTTATGAGAGAGGGGGAGCTAATGGAGAAGTCATTCTTAGAGATCTCCTCCACTTTAGATAACTCACTCTCACTCTTCACTTCTTAGACTTTACAATGAGACTTAAGAGAGCTTAGAACCTTAGACCGTTGGGTCTGGGTCCGGCAGTGCCTCGTGTCGGGCCGGGCCCCCTGCAGGCTTGGGGGCGCTGGCCCAACACGGCCCAGCGGGGGTCTGTTGGGCTTGGCCGTGCCAGCCTGTTATCCAAATCAATGGCCTAGGCACAATTTTTTCATGCCGGGCCCATGCTGGGCTTGGGCCACCCACCCATATTTACATGCCTAGGTGTTTCCCTCAATTTAAGTGGTGGGTTCAGATTTATATATCAAAATCGTGGTATCGACCTGGCAAACAAAAAATGAAAAATGATACAGTATTGCTAGCGATTATTGGTAAGTTAAAATAGACGCAGTGTGAATTTTTTTAATTAAAAAAAGTAGTAAATATATCCAAAAAATCAGAATATTAGAAAATGCTGGAAAACATTTTTTTTCATCAGTAACAGTAACAAATTAAAATATCGGTCACCTTAAGTTATGAGTTCCGTGTCGCTGTCTTCTCCTGTATTTCATAAAAGGCAACCATTATTTTAGCTCATGGTCTTTTTATTAGTGTGAAATCTAAGAAAAGGAAGATAACATATCAATTATCAATCACTCAATCATCAAATAATTAGTTGCAAAAATCAAGAGCATGAAGATAACATATTAAAATTTAAAAAATTAGAAGATTTGAAAAAAAAAAAAAAAACCCAAAATCATATATGTATATAAGTAGATTTAGTATAAAAGTGTTAGATTTAAGAGAAGAACACAACCCAAAGCCAAAAAGGACATGCCAATGATCTTTTCATTCATTTCTATGCTCTTTCTAAAAAATAAAAAACAAAAACACACATAATAGTAAAATTAAGTGAGTTGAGTTGATTTCTCGTACCAAATAAAATGATTTTTTGAAGGCTTAAGAGTGGCTGGAACTTGGAAGTTGGAAGAGAAGGAGCTAATGAGGAGGGGCTGCTAAGGAGATGAGGGAAAATGAAGAAGATGAGGAATGAGGAGAAGGTAATGTTTCTCGACCAATATTTACACCGATATTTTAAAAATATCGGCCAAGATATCGGTTAATTCGATATTTTCAAAATATTAGCGGATATCGGCTAATATTTTGGGATATTTTGGTGGTCGATACCGAGATCGATATCCCACCAAAATACCAGCCGAGATTTTGATCCATGGTTCAGATAACCCAATTGTTGGTTGCGTTATATAGGGAAAGAGTTGCACCCAAGCTTATCTTTCCATCTCCCTTTTTCCTATTTCCAAAAATATATTCATGTGTAAATTTACCTAAAATGACATCAATTAAGTCTTTCCCTCTCCCAACTTCTTTTTACACTCACCCACCTGCACCCCAATCCCCCGCCCAACCACCACCGTCCCCCTGCGGCAGCACCACTGGAGTAGGAAAGGGACAAGGAGAAGAGGGCATCGACAAGGAGAGGGAGAGAGAGGGAGGGAGGAGGGAGAGGGCGGCGGCAGGGAGAGGGAGGGAGAGGGAGAAAGGGCTGCGGCAGGGACGGAGAGGGAATGAGAGGGAGAGAGGGCGGCAGGGAGAGGGGGAAAAAAGGCTGGTGAACCTAGAAAATGAGGGTTGAGGGTTTTTGGTATTTTGGAAAAACTAGAGTGTGTAGAGAGAAATTTTGGAAAGAAAGGATGCGGAAAGAGAAGCTTGGGTTGTGGCATTAGCAGCTCTCATATAGGGAAGGGAAAATAAAATAAAATAAAAAGGCTTTAAGTTTCTCGCTTATTTTGAAAAAGGACATAAGTTTACAAATTAGTCCCTAAGTTTTCTAAGAAGATTTCAATTAAGGAGATTTGTCCATTTAAATCTTTTTTTTGAAAGTTTTTTTCCAATTTATTTTAAATACCAATTACCTTTCAATCAAATAAAACTCTCATTCACTTCCTATATATTCTCCTCGCGACATCCTCACGGCGATCAAGGACAATCAGTGTTCCCACAACGATTGGTTGCCTGTAGTGATCGACAAAACTATGTCATCGCTTTAAATAAAGTGTAATTTTGGATAATTTTAAAATAGAGAGCAAAAGTCGTCAAAAGATACTGTTAAAAGGCTGAATATCCTTAATTGAAAATTTAGAAGCTAATTTAAAACGTCTCGAAACATGTATCCTTTTTAAAAGGCAAAATTAACGAAAGGACCCTATAGTGGAATGTATCCAGCCTCCAGTCCAGGCAAAAACTGTTTAATGCCTCTGGTCCACTCAGCTATATTGTTTGCAGCCATAGGTCTCTGCATTCACACGATCTCATTTTTTAGGACTAAATTACCCTTTCAACCATTTTAGGCATAAGATTTTGAAGTTTTAAATTTCAAATCTTGTATTCTCCCTCGTTTTTAACTTCAGCCACGCGGTTAGGGAGTTGCAGAAGATCGGATCTTGCCATCATCATCAACACACGTGTTGCTGCATTTCTCGGTTTGGTTTTTTAGAAATAGAAACAAGAGAGAGTTGAAATCTTGGTTATCTTGGTCAAAGAAAGCATTTTTTGTCCTTTTGTGGCATAAAGAGACGAAGTGGGTGGGAGACTCCTTTCGTTTCAGAAACTGTGATCGGAGAAAAGAATTCGGACTTGTTGGTTCGGATTGTGGCCGGTGGTAGAGTACGGCATCGCTTCGCAGAAACTGAACGCAGGAAGAAGGGCCATCGGGTTTGCTTGTCGCCGAAGGAGAAGAGATGTAGTGGACTCGGGGCTGATCTTGCGGGAGAAGAAACCCATCGCCCGAATTTAAGAAGAGGATTGCCGCCCAGTTTTGCGTTTCCCTCGCTGTTAGGCCGGAGAACGAGACGCAGCCCAAGGTTCTGTTATAGAAGCCACTTGAAGAGGACGATCTGTTCAGGGTTTGCTCGTCATCGAGGTAGAAGAATCTGGAAGATGACGGTTCTCGCCGGAAAATACATCTACCGATAAAAAATCGGCCGGAAATGGCGTTTATCGCTGGAAAACACATCTTCTGGTGAGAGATAGCATATCAGAGGAAAAACTCACCTGAAAGGAAGATCTGGGGTAAGAGATGGCAGATCTGGAGGTATTCTGCTGTGGAATGCAAAGAAACTGGCGATTGAAGGCCCTTTTATCATCGACCGTCGAATTGGATAAAGAGCGAGAAAAGGTGAGAGAGAGGAGAGAGAAAAGCTTAGTTGCAGACTTTACTAAGAAGGGAATTTATTTGATTTTTTTGTCAAATTTAGCTGAGTTTCTGTCAAATTTATCTGAGTTTTTATCAAATTTAGCTGAGTTTTTGTCAAATTTATTTGAGCTCTGGACAAATCTATCTGAGTTTTTGGCTATTAATCTAAGTTCTGAACAAAATTTATTTGAATTTTTGGAAAATTTATTTGAATTTTTGAAAAATATAGCCGAGTTTCTGACAAATTTATTTTCATTTTGAAAATTTTAACTGAGTTTTTAAACGAATATTTTAGTTTTTTGAAAAATTTATTTGTATTTTCTTAGATCTATTTGTGTTTTTGAATTTTATTTGCCTTTTGAAATAAATTTAACTGAGTTTTGACAAAATTACTTGAATTTTTGGCAATTTTTTCTGAAATTTGAAAAATTCGTTTATCTTAGTTTTGGCAAATGTATTTACGTTTTTTTTAAATTTATTTATATTTTTTAATTTTATTTACGTCTTTTGAATTTTAATTGCGTCTTTTGAAATTCACTTGCATCTTTTAAAATTTATTTCCATGTTTTGAATTTTCTTTGGATCTTTTGAGATTTATTTGAGTCTTTTGAAATTTATTTACAGTTTCTTAAATTTATTTGGATATTTTGAAACTTATTTGCGTCTTTTTAAATTTATCAACATTCTTTTGAAATTTATTGCTTTTTTTGAAATTTATCTCATTTTTTTGAAATTATTGTATTTTTTTGAAATTTATTTGTGTGTTTTTAAAATTTATTTAAAAATCTCATTAATGAAATTCCAATATTAATCATGCCAATTAAATGGTAATGACCATTATTAATGGGATATTCCACCAATCATGAGATATGATCTAAAAAGGAGTAAATTAGACATTTTAGGTATAAGAAAATGTGAGAGGAACCATTTGCTGCGTGACTTTTTTTTTTGGACCTCGGACGGAAGCACTTTTTAAAATAAGTGGAAGACTTTAAAGGCCTTACGGGTAGGGCTGAGCAATCGGTTATTCGGTCGGTTATTTATCGAATTTTTTACCAAATCGATTTTTTCAAAATTTATATGTATTAACCGAACCGAACCGATTTGCACATTTGTAAAACTTTTAACCGAACCGAGCCGAACCGAATTATTTAGGTTCGGTTCTCGGTCGGTTCGGTTAATACATTCTACTGTCACTTTATTTTCTGCCCATATATGCATTTTCTTTTGTTTACTTTATTTTATTTTATTTGTATAAATTTTCATACAGCCCCTCCTTTTTTTTTTTACTTTATTTTACATGGTCATCACTCATGTTGCATATAATTCGGTTAATCGGTTAAATAAGAACATTTACTGAACCGAAATTATATAGCCGAATTTGTCGGAAAATTTACCCGAACCGAACCGAATTACCCGAAATAACCGAACCAAAATTAAATTTCGGCTATGGTTCAGTTTGGTAAATCGGTCGGTTCAGTTTTTGCTCACCCCTATCTACGGGGAATATAAAGAGATATAATTGGTGTTGAGAGTTGGGACATCGTTTTTGCGTAGGTGACACGAGCATGGAAAACCCACTCAGAAAGGAATGTTTGGTGGCCGCGATGGACTTGACTGCCGGTGGAGTCGTCCTCTTTCTCGAGGCATGTTTTTCGAAGACGGTCGTATGTAAGCAATCGAACAGCCTGCCATGGCCCCACTCAGTTGTTAATGAACACTTCCGGTACAAATTTGGGATCTTAATCGAACATTTTCATGAAACTAATAAAATCCAAGGTGTTTAGTGTTTTTCTTACATCATGGTTTTGAGAAAGATGTGAAAAACACAAAACCAACCTAAACTTTTTCTTTCACCCGTGCGGATCCCTAATTTATGAACCAAAAACTGTTTGGCATTCGGATAGAAAATTGTAAACCCTATCCTATGGAGTTTCATATATTTAGTTCATCGTGGATTTTGAGATGCATATAATTTTTTTTTAAATAGCTTAATGTCACTTTCTGATTTTACAGCACTCTCGTGGGTAACAAAATTCAAGAGATCTTGGGTTTAAAACTACCAACTCTATTCTTTTGCATCATAAAATTGCAAATGGTTTATTCCATTTTCTGAGGTTTTTTTTTTTTTTGGCATATGTCTCTGTTCTCAATTTGTGATCATAATAAATGAACATTTTCATAGAACCAATAAAACCCTAGGTGTTTAGTTTTATCTTACATCCTCATTGGTTTGAGAATGATTTGAAAAATGCAAAACCAATCTAAACCTATTTTTCTTTTTTCTTTTTTTCCACACTCATGTGGACCCTTAGTTCATGATCCAAACTATTCAATATTCTCATATAAAATGGTTAACTCAGATTTTGATATGCCTATAAAAAAAATATGAAAATAACATAATCTGACATTTTGATTCTGATATATCACAAGTTCGATCATAATCCAAACCATTCAAAATTATTTTAAAACTAATAATCCCAAATATAAGATTTAATATCTTAAATCGTAATAAATTTTAAAAGTTATATGAAAAGGCATAAATAAATTAATCTCACTACCTTTTTTTCTCCTGTCACTCTTGCAAGCTCCCAATTCATGATCCAAATCGTTTACCTCATACAGTGGACCTACCAATTTTTTTTTTTCTAAAATTGTATCTTAGTCTTGGAGCCTCCTACTACATGCCTCTTATGTCAAGGTCGCTGAATCTGATGGCGTCTTGGTCATTCCACCCATCTACGACTTCGCAAAGGAGATTCCTATCGATCTAACCTTCTTAAAACACCATAGGTCCTGACCTAAAATAAATTACATCTCTCATAGAGAATCTGTTGGATGGCTGCAACAAGGGCTTTTGATGAAAATGGCTCTTGAGAAATGTAAATAACACAAAATTGGCTTTATCTCACTTTTTTTTTTTTTTCATTCTTTGGGGCCCAAGTTTATAATCCAAACCGGTGAACCTTTTTATAAACCTAATTAATTCCAAGGTATGAAGTTTCGTACATTAGATCCTTATCAATTCTGAAAATATGTGAAAGTCAAACATATATTTATAATAATTGCAATATCAAATTTGAGTTTTTTTTTTTGATATGTTATTATGAAGAAAATAAATCCAAAATAAATGAAGTATACCATTAAAATAGTTCTTAAGATACTAAATATCATAATTTATTCAAAAGGAGCATAAGTGCATGAACTACAACTAAAAATAAATGTTATAAAATGTTTAGAAATTTTGATTTCCATGTCATTTCTTCATAGGAAAAGAGAGAAAGAAATGTATTTAACTATATTTAATTGATATCTAATCCCCTTCCAGCTAAAAATGAAAATATTAATATAAAAAAAGATGTTACTACAAAGTAAATTCAATTAATTCCAATTTTCAAATATTTACATCTTTATATCCATCAAGGATTCTACAAGTTATCAGAATTATTTTATAATTTGTTGAAAAATGATAGATCTATCATTTTGCTACATTCCCAATTTTCTAAAACTATTAAAAGTGAATAAGGATCCGAATCGTATATCTTCGTATATGCAACATAGAGTTGGTACCCTCTTATGTTAACCATAGCAGTGTGTATAACTAACTTATCATCAGTTAAATATGCAATTCTCACTTAGGGGTCGTTTGTCTTTTACACATGGATATATAAATACAATTTACACATGTAAATGATGAATATTCAAATTTTAAGTATGTAATGTTTACACATGCGTTTTTTTTTTTTTTTTTACAATGTTTGTCTAATAACACTATTTTCACATAATTTACATATGTGATTTATTTTACCATATTTGTTTCAATGATATGTGTAAATGTATTAAAAGATTTTATAAATGATACTTATTATTCATTAAATTAAATTCTAATATAATTATTTAAAAATGAGAAAAAAGGTCTATTTTATATCAAAGTTTTCATTTGCATTTTAGATCATTCAAAAAGAGCATATCTTTCAACATGAAATATACTTTTAAAAAAAAAATACATTTCTATCAGTGATCACCTTCACAAAAATACATTCCAACATGTTTGGTTAATTAAATATAAATTTATATTTTGATGGTTAAGCAAATAGCATTATTATTAATATTTTTATTAGTTGATATTCAATTCAATATTGATCTTAATTCATTATTCAATTTGCTTGCTAATATTCATTTTTGAATGATGCCATAATGCTATATAAAACACATTGTCTTACTAATTTTATCCATTAAAATCATTGGAGTCACTTTAATCTTCTAATATGTTTTTTGTCTTACAAATCTTGTCCCTTAAAATCCTTCATTTTGAGACCTATTTTATTATTATTTTTCTAATATGTTGGAGGGGGGTTTCGAACCAAGAACCTCTTTCATGGAAATGCCCAAACTTTGAGACCTCTTTTATTATTATTTTTCAAATGCATTGGAGGGGGTTTCGAACCTGGAACCTATTTCATGGAAATGCCCCAACATCAAACCGTCCGCCTCCAACAACGGGTATTCTTCGAAAGCGCACCTCAACCGGTGTTCAAATCTTGGTGTGAAAATGAGCCCACCATTTACACATCTGATTACACGTAATATGTGTAAATAATTGTAGACAAACATGATTGATACGTAAATGTTACACATATTCACCATTTAAATATGTAAATGAGTATAGACAAACGACCCCTTAGTGCTGGTTTCTTAAATATAAATGTGCTGTATTTGACTGCTCAAGATCATTAGCAAATCCAAATTGTTCAATCAAGCACCACTTCCAGCAATTGCCCCAATCAGATATCACTGCCAACCATGGTTCAAAATCGCAGTATTGGTATCACAGTTATTGGTCCGTCGCGATGTGAAAATCATTTTTTTATCTAAAAGAATTCGTAAAAATATCAAAAAAAATCCATAATATTAGAAAATGCTGAAAAATAATGTTTTTCTATTAGTAACAAAGATAAATCATAATATCGGTTATCTTAATCATGAGTCATGTCTATGCCGCTGACTCGTTGTCTTATTATGGTGAAATCCCCACAAAATGATATATTATAATTCATATATTAGAAAAATCCGAAAATAAAAGAATTAAAAAGAACCCAAAATCATGTGTATGAGTAGATCTATCATCTACACACTATTAATAAGACATTAGTATTTAGAGTATCATAAATACTCTAACAACAATTATTTTTCGAAAAAGTTGAAGATTTAAAAAAATATTTTTAAAATCCTAAATATATAGATCTAACCTAAAAGTATTTAGATTTACACACCATACAATGATCATGAATCATTAAAAGAACATATTTATGGTGAAATCCCAAAAAAATGATATATTATAATTCAAATATTAAAAAATCTGATAATAAAAGAATTAAAAAAAAAATACAAAATCATGTGTACGAGTAGATCTAACACTATTAATAAGCCATTAGTATTTAGTATCATAAATACTCTAACAATTACTTTTTCAAAAAGTTGAAGATTTAAATTATATATTTAAGTAGATTTAGTATGAAAGTGTACAAATCAAAGAGAATAACACAACCCAAATCCAAAAATGACATGCCAATGATCTTTTCATATTTTTTTTTATATGCTTTATCTAAAATACAAACATATAATAATAAAAATAAGGGAGTTAAGTTGATTTCTTCTTACCAAATAAAATGATTTTTTTAAAGGAAGAGTGGTGGAAATATGGAAGAGAAGGAGCCAAAGAATATGGGCTACTCTAAAGAGATGAGGGGAAAGAAAGAAGATAAGGGAATGAGGGAAAATATATAGATATATATATATATATAATTATTCTATTCGGCCGATATTTTGAGAATATCGATTTAATCGATGTAAAAACTTTAAAATATCGGCCGGTTTGATATTTTGGTGCCTGATACCTTTACAGCAGCGCAATAAAATATCGGACCTGTTAGGGCTCCGATAATATATACCATGCTGCCGACATTTATAAATATGATGGTTGGGCCCTACTGCCTTAATAGCTGAGAGGTGGTCCCCATCTGTGAAGGAAGTCTCTCTTTGCTGCGCAATGCGTGACAGAATAAATATAAGAACGCCGTATACGAGTTGTATGGTCATTTGATCGAGTAATAAATGGGCTACTGTAGTACTGTAGGATTAGGGCAGGCCATATATTTGCGTGATAACGAGTGGCTATGAACAGTAAATCAAGAGCGACTTGACGGTCTGCCTGGCAGGCTCCCCTCGCTGACAGTATTGAAGACCTTTCTCTGACACCTATACGTTAGGTAGTTCTCTGTCTCATTTTATACATTTCAATTTAAGTGTGAAAAAGCTTCAGTGGTCCGCAAACCACCGTAGAGCCGTAGCAAGCTGAAAGTATATCCGTATTGGACAGATGCAGATTATAATTGAGACCATATGGATGGAGATAGTTGGAAAGGTTCACAAAAATCTGAGACCCTCTGCATTTTTTGGATTCATCCTCTCCCCCTCTATGCTATTCTATTGAAAAGAGTATCTCTACCTTCTTAATTGTATGTCAAGGGGGTGGAATGATGACAATGATAAATGACCATACAGAATTTGATCATCAATTGCTCGTATCATGGTCTTTCTAATTATTTAAAAGTCATTAGACGGTATTCAAGTAATACACTGCTGATTTACATGTAAAATACATAATTATGCCTTTTCACTTTCTTTTTTGGTTGGCGATTTTTCACTTGATTATGCCAAATGTGCATCAATCCTGCTGATAGTGGGTGTGTTTTCCAAGATTAGTTCGTATGAGGTATTTTGACGAGTATTTTATGTCTAAGATTCCAAGATTAGTTTGTATGAGGTATTTTGACGAGTTTTTTTTTATGTTGAAGATATCTAACATTCACATAATGGCTATCTCTTTCAAATTTTAAATGCTTTATTTCCTAGTGAGAATTTTGAATTCCAACCCACCTAAAAAGCTAAAAAAAACCTTTCAGATTTTCGAAATTCAAACATTTCAAACGCTGGATTGTCTAAGAAGTCTTGCAAATGAATAGGCCCTAATAACCTATCAATGAGTTTGGCACACTTCAATTTTCTCATATTTCGAAGGCTTAATGGAATGGCCCTTGTGCGGGGAGATTTCCGGAGCACAGGATTAAGCTGATCCCAGCCATCAGATGAGACTGAGCACTCTCACGTGCCATCCGCGTGCCATCCACGTGGCACCAAACCCACCTCGGCTAGCAAGGCAGAGGCCTCGGCCGAAGTCAAACGGCGCCATGCCACTAGCGCCGAGCTCGGCCACCCCATGTGTCCATCTCGGCTGAGAACTCCACCTCGGCTGAAGGAGCCGAGACGAGAGCCGAAGCAAGAAAAGACCTCCACTCGCACCCCTCACCCCCACGTCGCCAGGCGCGTGAGCACGAACTAGTAAGACAGATGCGACATCCATCCGTCCACAATCTTCGCTGGATCACTGACAAGGCGGCATCCAGCGGCTGAAGCCACATCAGGGCAAGGCCCGAGGGCAGATCCGATGATGCTCCTACCGCCAAAAGCACCCAACACGATCTGGCCCAACAAGACGCGCATTTAATGCATTGTGGACTGATCCGACTGACATTAAATGCAGGGTGGGCTGGATTGGACCGCATTTATTACTTTGCGGGCTTATCATGACTCCCAGTCAAATCATGGGACCCACACCAAGATGTCCTCCAAAAATACAAGCCAAGCCTCTATAAAGATAATCCCATACCACATGCAAGGTACACAATATACACACTTGAGAGCTGTTACTATGCCTCTCTTCTTCCTCTCCTTCCATTGTTCCAGTTCCATCACTGACTTTGGCATCGGAGAGCCTTGCGCCGCCCAGGCCAGGGTCCTCTGACCGTGTGTTCTTCTCTTTCAGGCTTTCGGACGGTACCCAGTCATCACCATCGTTGGATAAGTCCTCTAAGGCTCCCCAGTTATTGTGGGTCATTATTTTCTGCACCTACAATTGGCGCCGTCTGTGGGAAAGTAATATCCCAGCCTTCCCAACCTTCTCAACCTCAATCTCTCAGAAGCCATGCCTCCGAAAGCTAGGAAGGGCGTAGAATCCTCGAGAGCAGCGCTCGAGCTGCCACCACCGTCGACGGACGTCCCTCCTCAAGGGCGCTCCCGCACGGTGCATGGCACGTCAGCAGGCGAGGGCCGCTTAGGCTCGCAGCTTTTTGTCGAGGTCCCCCTTCAAGAAGGACTCGAGACCTCGATCTCAGCAGAAGAAGTCATGCCACCCCGACGCGATGAGCGTCGGCATGAGCGTCCTCGCAAGGACAAAGCCGTGGCCGTAGAAGAGACGCGCCACGCTCAACCCCCTGCCACTGGAGGGGTTGTCGCAGCCCAAACTGCTCTCCTCCAGAGGCAGGAGCAGCTGATTCGCGAGCTCCAGTAGCAGCTGAGGGCAGCACAAACCGCCTCCTTGAGGCAGGTCCCTGAGCCTCAAGGGAAGAAGAGGGACGCCCCCAGCAGGGCAGCCCAGCCTCCCCGCGAGGATCTCAGAAACCATCTGGACCATAAGCGGAGCCAGATTCGTGACGAAGGCTCGAGCAACAGCCGGAGTCATCATAGCCGCGATGGCCGAACTCATAGCCGTCGTAGCCCGAACCACTCCAAGCGAAAGCCAAGAGCCCAGACTCCAGAGAAGGACGACGAGCAGGAGCGGTTCGACAAACGCGTCAGGCTGGCTCTTCAACGCAACCTGGACGTGCGGGACCAGAAGCAGATCTGTGGCCACACTGATCTGGGGGGCTCGCCCTTTACAAAAGAGATCGAGCGCACCCCCTTGCCCAAAAAGTTCTCCGTCCCGCGGTTCGTCCCCTATGACGGACTGTCCGACCCATCCGCTCACCTTCGACACTTCTCCCAGAAGATGTCCATCTGAGGGAATGAGGGTCACCTAAACTGCAAAATCTTCTCCTCCAGTTTGAGTGACCTCCCCCTGAAGTGGTTCTGTTTTCTCCCAGAGAAGTCAGTTTCCAGTTGGAAGGAGCTCCAGCTCTCCTTCTTAAAGAAGTTCCAAGCTTACACCGTCGTCCCCAAGAAAGAAGGGGACCTCCTCGCCCTGAGAATGAAACAGGGCGAGACCCTCGCCAAGTTCGCCCAACGATTCTGGGCGGTCTACAGCCAGATCGAGGGCACCAAGGAAGAGATAGCAATCTATGCCTTCCAACATGCCCTGATCCCCGGCCACGACCTCCGGAAGGACTTGGTCGGAGACCCTCCAGAGTCCATGCCAGAGCTAATGGCTCGGATAAAGCGCTTCGTCGCCCGGGAGGAAGATGAAACCCAGGCCCGAGGAGAGGACGAAAGGCCAGAGCCCGAGCACAAGAGCAACCAGCCTCGGCAGAAAGGCGGGGAACCCTTCCAGACGCAGGAGCCCAAGCAGGCTTGGGTCGCCAGTTCGGCGATGCCCACACCGCCCAGGTCTGGGGGCACCAGGAGGCCAAGGCCTCACGCCAGCGCCTATCAAGGCATCAACGTCGTCTTCAGAGAGCCGATACACCAGATCATGAACAAAATAAAGGGTAAGCCGTTCTTCGAGTGGCCTCAGCCCTTGAAAAATGAGCCCACCAACGGCAGTCGAAGCAAGCTCTACTGTTCCTACCACAAAGGTAAAGGACACAAGACCGAGGAGTGCAACTCTCTGAAGTGGTACCTGGAGAGACTCGCCGACGAAGGCCACCTCCCAGAGTTCGTCAAGACAGAAGATGCCGGCGGCAGCGGGGGCCGAGTTCACCAGAGCACGGCTCGGGACCCAGACAGCGAGGACTCCGAAAAGATCATTAACGTGATCCACCTGGCATCCTCAGTTCCCTCTCCCTCGTTTCGCGGAAGCTCGCATCGCACGGGAAGAAGGTGATGGAAGCCGAGCTCGGGCTGGCATCCAAAAAAGCTCGCCGCGGACGACCTGCGATCTCTTCTCTCAGATAAAGATCTCGGGGGAATCCAGCTCCCCCACAACGATTGAGGCCATGGCCGAGGCCAGGCTGAACTCGGCAGACCCAGACAGGTTCTCCCTGATCGGCGCCACCACTGGCCACGACCGGATGAGCTTCCTTGACGCCTACAGAGGCTGCCGCCGAGTTCCACTTCACGAGCCTGACAAGGGTAACGTCATTCACAACCCCCCGCGGCGCTAACTGCTACAAGGAGATGCCCTTCGGGCTAAAGAACGCTGGGGCAACCTGTCGGCGCCTCATGACGGGGATGTTCCAGGCTCAGCTCGGCCTAACGGTAGAGATGTACATCGACGACATGGTCGCCAAATCAGTGTATTCCAGCAATCACCTGGCGGATCTCGGCCAAGTCTTCGACATCCTTCGGGCATGCGAGCTCAAGCTAAATGTTTCCATGTGCGCCTTCGGCATAGCACCTGGCCAGTTCCTCAGTAGCTTGGTAACACGAAGGGGGATAAGGGCTGATCCAGACCAGATCACCGCGATCTAGGGCATTCAGAGCCCCTCCACCACAAAAGAAGTCTAGAAGCTCACGGAAATGGTTGCAGCACTCAAATCACTTTATTGGCCGGCCCCGAACTGCGATCAAAGCCCAGATTCTGGCGAACTTCAACATCGTCTCGCCCAATTCGGCCCCGACCCAGCCTGGCACGACGCTGACAGGCACAGGGCACGAGCCAGAAGTAATTGAGATCGAACAGTCTCCCACCTCGGTAACACCCCTCCGGCCTGCGGGATGGAAGCGGTCATTCCTTTAGAGATCGGCCTTCTCGCCCTGAGCAC
Organism: Litsea cubeba; assembly: GCA_012931725.1. Classification (NCBI taxonomy): domain Eukaryota; kingdom Viridiplantae; phylum Streptophyta; class Magnoliopsida; order Laurales; family Lauraceae; genus Litsea; species Litsea cubeba. The sequence goes on from CM022947.1 coordinate 70,909,739, forward strand.
AGAGCTGATCGACCAAGGCCGAAATAAGACAAACCTGGCAATGGAGCTGGAGCTGGCGGACAAGCGCCAAGGAGCAATAGCCCTGCGTCTGACCGACTATCGGCAGCGGTTAGCCAGGGCGTACAATCAAAATGTCAAGGAAATGAGGTTCTCCCTGGGAGAGCCGGTTCTCAAGAGGACCTTGCCAGCTGACAAAGAGCCAAACAAAGGAAAGCTGGCCCCGAACTGGCATGGCCCGTTCAGGGTGGTCTCACAGGCAACGAAATCAGCCTACAGGCTCGAAGACAGAGGGCAAGCCACTGCCGAGACCGTGGAATGCGTCCCGCCTGAAGAAATTCTATTTCTAAAAGATGTAGCAAGTCTCAATCAATGAAAGTACCTTTTGCCCTGTCGTCAATCTGTGTCATCTCTCCTTACATGACTTCGACAGCCCCGGGTCTACCGCCCTGGAAAAGGCCTCGAGTCCAGACTCGGTCGTTTCCTAAAGCTCCGGGTCTACCGCCCTGGAAAAGGCCTCGAGTCCAGACTCGGTCGTTTCCTAAAGCTCTGGGTCTACCGCCCTGGAAAAGGCCTCGAGTCCACACTCGGTCGTTTCCTAAAGCTCCGGGTCTACCGCCCTGGAAAAGGCCTCGAGTCCAGACTCGGTCGTTTCCTAAAGCTCCGGGTCTACCGCCCTGGAAAAGGCCTCGAGTCCACACTCGGTCGTTTCCTAAAGCTCCGGGTCTACCGCCCTGGAAAAGGCCTCGAGTCCAGACTCGGTCGTTTCCTAAAGCTCCGGGTCTACCGCCCTGGAAAAGGCCTCGAGTCCAGACTCGGTCGTTTCCTAAAGCTCCGGGTCTACCGCCCTGGAAAAGGCCTCGAGTCCACACTCGGTCGTTTCCTAAAGCTCCGGGTCTACCGCCCTGGAAAAGGCCTCGAGTCCAGACTCGGTCGTTTCCTAAAGCTCCGGGTCTACCACCCTGGAAAAGGCCTCGAGTCCACACTCGGTCGTTTCCTAAAGCTCCGGGTCATGGACCCTGGAAAAGGCTCCGAGCTCCGACGCTCAGTCGTTTCCTAAATTCTTGGTTCATACACCCCTAAAGATCGCACGGCCGAGATCTCCGAGACTCTGGGTTCGAACACCCTCGAGGTCACGCCGAACTTAAACAGCCGAGATCACGCCAAACTCACTTCGGCCCAAGCTCCCCATTTCGGCCAGGGTCAGCTTTCGAAAGAAGAGCAGTGCGAGCATTGAAATACAAAAATGCAAGTGTACACGGATTGAGTGAACACAAAACTCGTCCTTTTTTATTCATTGTAATTGCTTCATTACATGGATTACAAACATGAAACAAAATACACAGAAGAAAGGCTCGTGGCCCTCTGAAGACCCAAAAGAAAGCAGGCTTTGAGACTACTCTTCACCGACACCGCCCGCCGACCGGAAACCTTCGGCGGAAAGGCTTGTTGCATCCTGCCCCGAGGTCTTGTTATCCCACAAGAAGGAGGGTCTGCGGCATGATTCAGAACCGCCCTCTGGGACGAAGCAGGACCCCCAGGCGTCCGGTGCCAAGAGCTCTGCAACACGCTTTGGCTGGTCAGACCAAAGTTTGCAAACAAGAGCCCCCTCCTAGGGCGTTTCTAGTCCTACCCTCCGCTCAGAACCTTGCGGAATGACAACAAGGCCGCCGAGCGCAGGGGGCGCCACCGACCCATAGCTGCAAAGATTCCCATGCAACCGCACCAGGGAAGGCTGGCCGTAGACCCGCGTTCAGAGAGCGCGTAGCCTACGAGGACTATCTTCAGAGAGCGCGCAGACTGCGATAGACCTTCCCCCCTCGGAGGAAGCCGTCGCCGGCACAGGAGTTTCATCAGGGTCAAAAGCCCCTAAAGATCTGTCAAACATGGCTGCCAGGTTGTTTGAATGAAACACAAATATCCTAGTTCTCTCGTCCCTCCCATGGCAAGCTTACCACTCCTATTTATAGGAAGAACGGGGGGCCCTATCTTCAAAGGAAATTATGAGGTGAGGTCTCTCACGCCTTGCGTGGCGTGCTTGACTTCCCCTATACTGACCAGCGGCTCCGATGATACCACGTGGAGCCATCCCCTCGTTCCCCTCAATGGTCATATCACCATGCTTACTGCTGTTCAAGATCACCCCAGATACGGAGTATCAGTGCGAATACCAGAAAAGATCACCCAAGATATCGAGTATCATCGCAAGCACCCAAGAAGATCGCTCGGCACTCAATTCTAACGCCCCATCACAGAAAGCACCATACCAAACTCAAGCACAGAAGTACCGAGCTCAAAAAAGAAAAAAGGGGAAGAGACAGAAATGGAAGGATGAGTGGTTGAAGAAACTTTCAATTGCATTAAAATCCCGGTCATTACATTGCGCAGCAGATACAATTGAAGGAAATTACAAAAAGCATAAAGCGGAGAAGCGAATGTCCCGAGGTCATGCCCGGTCGGACCCACGGGCTGCAGCGTCAGAAACTTCGCTGGCTGGAGGAGCAGAAGCCGGCGTCGGGAGTGGGTACGGGGGAGGCTCCCGGAAGGAAGGGTGGTCCTCAGAAGCCCCGGCCTCCTTCAGGCCGGCACGCCATCCTTTCACCAAGGCCTTATCCCTCACGACGAGGACCCTTTCCTTGTAGTGGGCGGTGACCTGCGCTCTGGCGTCCTCGAAAGCAGCATCGCACTCCGACTCGAGTTTCGCCTCGGTTTCATCCGCCCTCTTGGATTCGGCCTGAAGCAGGGCCGCGTAATCGTCTCCCATCTTCGATATGGAAACCTCGAGCTCGGCCACTCTAGCTCTTTCCGCCTCGGCTTCTCCCCTCGCCTGCTCAAGCTTCGCCGTATACTCTCCCTCCACCCTGGCTAATTTCTGGGTAACGACGTCCAGAGATTCTTGCAAGCCGTTCTTCTCCACGGTCAGCTCGGCAACGTCCATGCTGTATCTGCAGATCCTGTCAGCAACAGCCATGGACTTCTGTGCCGCCTGTCAAAGAAACGGGGTGTACGCGTTAAATCCAGAGAGCGTTAGATGCTAAACCGCTGGATTGACGAAAAGAAATGTAAGATTTACCGTGAAGTTAGACTGCAGCATCGACAGAATCAGCTTCTGATCACTATACTTGTCCAGCTGCTCCATGTCCCGGGGGAGGGCGCAGGCTCGCCCCATGGCCTCGAGGACCTGGGGATCGATCCTGTGAAGAACGCGATCCTCCATCGTCATCGGCCTCCCCGGCCCAAGCATAAAGCTCGGCTCCCATAACGGCGGCCCCTGGGGCAACGAGGCAGCAGCCGAGCTAGGACCTGCATCGGTCCTCGACATCTTCAGCGGCCGAGCCTCCTCCTGCTCAACCTCAGCCGGGGGCGAACGTACCTCCGGACCAATAGGGCTGGGGGATGCGGGAACCTCCGCCGCAGCTGCAGGGGAAACTGCCCGAGCACTCGCAGAAGGCTCAGGGAAATTCAGATTCATAGGCCCCTGGGGGGCTCGGGCATCCTCCACTCCGAGCGCCAAGGCCTCGAGGTCCTCGAAGGACAAGCGCCTGGTGTGCCTCATCTCGGAACTCGGCGAGGGAGACCGGGCAGTCCGACTCGATTCCCTTCCTGGGACCTGGAGAGGTCTCGATCCCGATGTGGAAGCTAGAGCTCCAGACGTGGCCCTAACGTCAGACGACGCCCGCGAAGGCTCCTTTGCGGTCTCTGGACTGGCCTGTTCCTGCCCGACTTCGGGACCGGCACCTTCACCCTGGATCGGCTCTACGGTGCCCCTTAGATACCCACGGTATCTCTGCTGATACCCTAGCAGCGACCAGGCCGCCCTGCCGTCATGGCCACTGTACCGCTTTACTAGGCGGAGCCAGGCCTCGTTCCTCTTCCAGATGTATCGGGCGGCCCGTTTTCTCTCCTTCAAAGCTGTAACGATCAGGAGCATTAGCGCGGCAGAACAAAAAGAAACTATATAAAAAACAGAGACAGAAGGTATTTACTTGGAATGGTCCCGAAATGGCGAGGGACTTGGTAGCCTCTATCGGTGTCGGCCACCCCGAACTCCCAGTTTCCCGAGACATACAGAAGATCGTCTCCGGCATACTTGCTTGAGTCCTCCAAGTATCGGACAAAGCCGTCCCGGCCTGGCTTTGCCCGGAGATAATAAGCATCTCCGGACTTGCATATATCATATACGTCCTCGATATCGAAGACGCCGAGGTTAATGCCCAAAACCTCATTTAACCTAGCCGTGCCCATCACAATCTTGAAAGCATTGGGTAGCAGCTGGCAAGGGCAGAGGCGCCATTGGCTGAGACATCTCCTGAGAAGGGGGTGAAGGGGAAATCGGACCCCACCTTCCGTCACGGCCACTAGAGGAAACGGCATCCAACCCCCCGAGAAGTCGCGAAGGTTGATGCCGTTAGGATCCTCACCCCTAACTTGGACGTCAGCAGGGACCCTAAAGGCCGACCTAAAGCCCTCGATCGCTGCCTCGCCCTCTAACCAGTGGCTATAGATTCCCATTTCTACCCCAATCCAAAGACAGAGAAACCCACAGGAGAAGAGGCAGGGCAGAAGGGACTTACGAGAGCAAGACGAAGACAATGAGCAGCAAAGAGACACGGCCTCAGCAGCGCACCACTTCTCAGACAAGGTTCCCTAGCAGTAGCTTATTCTCCTTTGATTCAGAATGGCGACGGAGAAGAAGACGAACCTCGATTGCCCTATATATATCGCCAAAAGGCCCCCTTTCCAGAGGCCCTAGTTGGGCGCGCCAAAGGGACGCTTCCTAGAGCTCCGCGCGAATCATTTCGAACATTGATTACGTCCCTGACAGAACGGCGCGTACGATCTCGAGAAGACAGACGACCAATCAGAGGACGAGACACAGAGCCGTCAACCTGTCTCCGGCATTGAATAAGGGACGCCAATTATTGCCTCGATCATCCAAAGCGACCATGAATCAGGGCCGAGAAGGACTCCCTCCGCCGGGTAAGCACCGTCACATAGCTCCCGACCTCACGACACTGACGATCTCCGCAAGGTCAGAAGCTAGGGGGCAATTGTGCGGGGAGATTTCCGGAGCACAGGATTAAGCTGATCCCAGCCATCAGATGAGACTGAGCACTCTCACGTGCCATCCGCGTGCCATCCACGTGGCACCAAACCCACCTCGGCTAGCAAGGCAGAGGCCTCGGCCGAAGTCAAACGGCGCCATGCCACTAGCGCCGAGCTCGGCCACCCCATGTGTCCATCTCGGCTGAGAACTCCACCTCGGCTGAAGGAGCCGAGACGAGAGCCGAAGCAAGAAAAGACCTCCACTCGCACCCCTCACCCCCACGTCGCCAGGCGCGTGAAGGAACAGGGGTACGAACTAGTAAGACAGATGCGACATCCATCCGTCCACAATCTTCGCTGGATCACTGACAAGGCGGCATCCAGCGGCTGAAGCCACATCAGGGCAAGGCCCGAGGGCAGATCCGATGATGCTCCTACCGCCAAAAGCACCCAACACGATCTGGCCCAACAAGACGCGCATTTAATGCATTGTGGACTGATCCGACTGACATTAAATGCAAGGTGGGCTGGATTGGACCGCATTTATTACTTTGCGGGCTTATCATGACTCCCAGTCAAATCATGGGACCCACACCAAGATGTCCTCCAAAAATACAAGCCAAGCCTCTATAAAGATAATCCCATACCACATGCAAGGTACACAATATACACACTTGAGAGCTGTTACTCTGCCTCTCTTCTTCCTCTCCTTCCATTGTTCCAGTTCCATCACTGACTTTGGCATCGGAGAGCCTTGCGCCGCCCAGGCCAGGGTCCTCTGACCGTGTGTTCTTCTCTTTCAGGCTTTCGGACGGTACCCAGTCATCACCATCGTTGGATAAGTCCTCTAAGGCTCCCCAGTTATTGTGGGTCATTATTTTCTGCACCTACAGCCCTTTTTCTAGCCAAATTTTGTTTTTCTTTAAAGCAAGACTTCTGTTGGGAGGGGCCTATCTCAAAGTGGATTGAGAATAGACTAAAAGCTCCTATACTGGTTTTGCATCTTGTGTTTTATTCTGAGTTGTCTTGCTTGGTTTCCTGATTTTTGTTTCTTCAGCTTAATGAAGTTTTCTTGCATTAACGTCACAAAAAAAAGAAAAAAACAGAAAAAAAGAAGAGAAAAAATCAATCCGGTTGAAGTAGAAGTTGAGCTTATTTCTTTTAGCTTTGCATGTGAGACTAGAATATTCGATCAAGAAAGGTGGACCACATGAGTCAAATATGTGGCATGGTGGACTCCTTCCTATACACAAGGCAAGGAGTTATGGCTCGGTGATCATTCGGATAAAAAAAGAAAGAACAGATTTTTTTATTTTTTTTTAGATTACTTTTGTATAAATTACCATTCATTCAATCTAATGAAACGATTTTAGTTGATTCACTACTTCCTATTCCTATTGACTGGTCACTTCAGTTTTTTAACTTGGACAATTAATAATCTCTAATGATGCTTATTTAACATATATAGCTAATTTAAACAAGTCTCTCTTACTATGTTAGCTCTACCTGAATGCCGTTTGTCCTTATTTTAATACCTGAATGTCGATTGGTATAGGTTTTTTTTTTCCTTTAAATGTTGACTCTAAAAGAAATTTATTGACCCATTTAGATGTTTGATTATCGTTTAAGGTGGGTCCTTTCAAATACACAATTGGGACCACTAGAAAGATAGCCCAACTCTCCTAAATGCCTTTCACTTCCCAAAAATGATGGGATGTCATCTTAATACCTCTTTGTGATGTACATATCCAAGATACAACTTTATTTTGGTTGTGTGAAGGATTGAGGGAAAAACACGAAAAGCAAGAGAGAGATTGAATGACTTGTCCTCTCCAGACTCTCTTGATACAAATTGTACATTTACAAAGTACAGCATTCTTCTCCAAGTATTTGCAAAGCTTACAGCATACAACCCCAAAAGCAATAGAAGAAAATGGCTATAAGGATGAAATGAAGAAAATGGCTATAAAGATGAAATGGAACTACACAACTGTGGTGGGTCCCCCCCCCCCCCCCCCCCCCCCCCCCCCCCCCCCGAATTCTGATCATCAATCACTGAAAAATAAAAGATGCCAACTGAAACTTGTAATCAGTATGGATTTAAGGCATCAAGGAATTGGTGGTGTTCAGGGCTAGCATGAGCTATCCATGTAATTGACCAGCAAGTCCTGCACTGTACCTCTATCAGGCATCTTCCCTGCAGCACCATAGATTGGAGCAAGTCCGCCACTAATAGGACCAGGGTTTTCTTTCACCTGAAAAACAAGAGAAAAAAAATCACTAGAAATCAAGTCCTCAGGTGGTAGCACAATCTGTTACTAACAAGAAGATGCTTACAGTGTTCACAGATTCCCTTAAATCCCGTATGAAGTCTATAACAACAGGAACATGCTGAAGGGTCACACAAATGTGAATGCTGATACATGCACAAAGTAAACATAAGTGTTACCAAAAAAATGAAAAAAAAGAAACATAATTGTTAATTTTATTCACAGTAAAGGCTATGAATTGTGGAAAAATATGTCCTCGACCCAAACCGTGTAAATCTGGGCCTACAGCACAACAGTCCAGAAAGTTGGCCTCATGGGGCTCCATGTGGATAACAAGATGCTGAAAAAAGATCTTGCTGGTGGGGAATTCCTCTTAATCAATGGCCTCAGTTAGGTGGTTAAGAAAAAAAAAATAAAGTCTAGCCAAAAAACTAATAATAAAATAAAATACCCATTATTGGAAAGCTGGGATCATGCCATCCAGGCCTAAGTGGAACAGGTTTAGGATAGTCAAGCTCGTCAGCTCAACAGTCTAGATCATCACACAGGTCGTAGTGGAACAGGTGAGGGATAGTCAGGCCCATCAGCTCAACTGTCTAGACCATCACACTAACAGAAGTCCGATGATAAATGCAAGCCATGAAGGCAGGCCCAATTCAGTCAGGCCAGGCACAGTAGGCCCATGTCATCTAGTTTGGTCGGTCACACTAAAGCCAGCAGGCTCACAGCAGGACCCAGAAGCAAATGACCAGGCCAGTAGGACCCAGGAGAAGACATGTCTACACAGAAGCACCCTCACGTGGGTCTACTGTTCCAGCTGATCCCATGGAGACAGATTATGGAAGGAGAGTTCCAGAGGGTTCTAAATTAATTGTTTTGATTTCATTAGTCTGGTGTAAATAAGACAGAAACTAGAAGATCGAATCTTGGGAAAATTTAGATTAGGAGTTAAGTGGAATTAGAATAGGAAGAGGAGAATCTATAAATACGGGTCAATCAGCCAGGGCCATGAACCAGATTTTTCACCGAACTACATAAATTTGTGACTTGGCACTCAGTTTTTCTGGGTTGATTGGGATGTCTACATTCCCACCTTTTGTTGCTCGACCAAAAACCCATCTGAATATAGACTCCTGCGACTGCCTCCATTCATCAATGCAATTAGAAACTGCCGAATGCAGCCATGTGGTCATCTTAACTGGATCCTGTCCAAACATGAAGGTTAATCTGAAGATTGGGTGGAAGATTTGCTCGAGCTTGAAGGGCTGATCTCATAATATGCTGGTATTTTCTATCTATTTCCATTATTTGGTAAAAGGTCTTTTTTTTTTACCAAAGCCCTTGATGGTAGATTTGTTAAAGAATCTTTTTTTTTTGAAGGACTCCTACTTACCATTCCCCTGGTATTATTTTTGCCAGTTGGCCTTGTGGCCAGGAGATCTGAAGCAAACCTGCCCCCCCAGGGATCGATCCCTGGGTCGAGCTCTGGGATTGAGCGCACTTTTTCCCTGGGATTATTTGAGGCTGGTGAGCACCGTGAGCTTACTTTCACTTTAGGACTTGAGGGAAAAGGGTTTATCTAACATGCACAGTATGCCATGCAAATTCACGCTCAACTTCTCTTTGGTAAAAAACACAGTTTAACTAATTTAACTACAGAGCCTTACCTGTTCGGCTTCTGTAATGCATTCAAGTGCCAGCCTTTTGATGACATCAAATCATTAACTTCAAAAATGTCTACGATATTTGAGCCAAATGCCACGATTGTCATGTCTGGCCTTCCAATGATGAATAACTCAGGAATCTCTTCTACTCTACATAGACACTAAAGTCAATAAAAAGAATTTTCAGAAATTCTGTTTCAACAAGAATCAAGTGAAATGCACTTACCCGTTCTGTATCTGCCTGGATACTTCCATGATCAGTCGAGTGTTGTCCAAGTAACCTATAAATAGAAGATTAAATTAAGCATGCAATGAAAAGTAAAATGCAAGACCAATGCAGTGAATAAATGCTCAGCACTGTCCTGAACTCTAGCTCAGCTGGTGGGGATATTCACGTTCACTAGAGGAAGATAGGTTAGCTAGGTTCGAGCCCGGTTGGAATGGTGATGTATCGGCCCAGTAGCACCTTAAGAAAAATAGCTTAGGAGGGTGGATGGGCAACAGAAAAAATAAAGCTAAAAACTAATGCTAGTGGTCCTAAAATGTAGCCATGACAGTATTTTATCAGAGCTCTACTACGCTATGATGCTCGGATACTTCAAAACAGGCAACGAATCGTATCCGATACTTCACTTTTTATGTGTAAAATCTGTGTCCTTGCTATGCCCACGGCGTATCACTTCCGTATCCTTGTCGTATCGGGGAATCATAGCTCCTACGTACAGTTTTGAAGAAAATTTTGAAAAGTTTCATTGGCCCATTTTTTTCCATCATCCACCATACAGGCATGTGTAATGCACATGATGTGTGGGCAGCGCTGGTCTTTGGACAATGCCAGTGGGATTCACTTGATGAACAGCAGCCACACACATCCCATGTCCACAAATGTGCTGCAAAGATCCTTTTCAAATTTGATATCGCAGTGTCCTTTACAAGTATCATTTTATTACCTTTCAGCCCTATAGACATCATAGCTGCCCAAGCCCCGGCAATCAATCCCCCAGGCCTGCTTCCAGCAATAGTTGGAGAAACGTAAAGTCCCCCTGACCATTCAGTTACTGAAGCATGCAGGAAAAACTATCAAACTTGATATACATAATAAAAGATAAAAAAATAATAATAATAATAAAATAAAGATGTGTATTCATATATGTACGGAGATAACTGCAAAAAAAAATAAAAAAATGAATAGCTTCCATGAGGGGATGCCAACATATATCCAAAGCACAACATTCTGGAAGCATTCCCTATAATAAAATTGGAAACATAATAGACTTTTTGACAATTTTTTACTGTTTTTTTTTTTTTTAAATTTCCGTGGAAAATAAATTAAGGCCTTCAGTAGTTTCAAGGTTCTGGCATGCATTTTTTTTGCTATAGAATACCTGAAAGTTTCAAATCCCATGAGGTATTTAATATGTTAAGAATGGCTAATTCATAATGTGGTATTCCCTAATTCCCTGAGAGAGTAACATGAGAGAGCATCATGTCAAAATACATACATGTTGAGACAGATCAAGTGACCCACAACAGTTTAGGTGCAGTAATAATCAAGATGAAGATTTTCATGGCCCCTTTCGTTGAAATGCCCTTGCTCAGAAGAATTTCAGCCACAATTAATGGAAATCCTCTTGACTGCTCAACAATATTCATTATTCACCATATTTACAATTAATATATCAGACAAAAGTTGCCTCATCAGAGCCTCAGCAGCATCTGCAACAAGCACCTCTACTCCAGTCGTGTAAGCAACCAATTGAACAATTTCAAAAGTAGCAAGCCTTGGTGCCCTGAATATTTTAGCATATGCCTCTAGCTTACCACAACATTACCAAGGCAAGATTCAAAGTAATGGCATCATAAAGTGTTTCAGTTAGTCCAAAACACTTTATGTATAAAAAATATTAGTATACAAGTTTTTAGGACCAAAATATATGAAACATATCCAAAATCTAAAAATATTTCAGTGTTTCGATGTTAATTTGCATTATGAAAATATTACAGTATGTTAGTATAAAAAAACCAAATAACCTAGACAAGAGACTAAGATATCTAAAGATCAATTTGGTTTCATGCCAGAGAGGGTCCCTATAGAAGCTATCTTTTCACTTAAACAATTAATGAAAAAATATTATCAGGAAAAATATTTACATGGTCCTCATCAATCTAGAGAATACGACAAGGTACTTAAGGATTTGAGTTGGTGGGTTTTAGATAGGAGGAGCATCACAAGAGGTTATAATGGCATCACTAAAGATGAGAATGAAGGAGAGTTTACTAGTGTAAGAACTACTTATGGAGAGACAAGTGAGGTTCCAATGACTAGAGGTTTGCATCAAGGGTCAACTTTAAACCCTTATCCTTTTGCACTGATTATGGACGAGTTAGCTAAAAAGAGGTACACCTTACAGATGATATTATGTAGGTGGATGACTCAAGAGATGGCGTTAATGTGAAACTAGAGAGATGACAGGAAGCTTTAGAATCCAATGGTTTTAAAATAAGTCATATAAAGGCAGAATATATGAATTACAACTTTAGTGAAGATGTGTAAAGAGATGAAACTCATGTGAGAATTGAAGCTCAAGATAAACTATAAAGTAAGGATGGGGAGACTAAGGAGGATGTTGAACATAGTTTAAGAGCTATAAATGGTTGAAGTGAAGACTTGCCTCTAGAGTGCATCGTGATCGGCGCAAACCAACAAGATTTAAGGAAACATTTAACAGGACAATGATTAAACTAGATACGACCCATGGAGCTAAATGTTTGTCCAATCTGGAAACAACACATGCAAAAAATGAGTCCAACAACAACGAGAATGTTGAGATGGATGTGTGGTAAAACTGAGAAAGATAAAATCAGAAATGAGTGCATTCAGGAGCATTTAGGGGTCGTATTAATAAGTGATAAATTAAGAGATTTGTTTGTGATGGTATAGATATGTCCAAGTCAGGCCAGCATCGGCAAGCACTGAAGAGAAGTTCTTCTATGCAGGTTGATGGCCCCCTCAAGGAAAAGGAGTAGGCCAAAGATGACATAGATGGAAATAGTAATGACAGATCTGAAGAAGTGCAAACCTATACTAGGATTTGGTCTAAGATAGATAAGAATGAAGAAACAAAATTCACGTAGCTAACCCCAACATAGTTGGGATGAAGCTTTAATGATCATGAAAATGGTCGTGATTTCATTTTGCAGCAAATAGATATGTGTTTTGGACCCCTACAAGTCATGCAGTTCTCATATTGTAGCCTAGCTCTAGAGTAATTGAACTGTTGAATCTATTGAGGTTCAGTTATAGCATTCAATCTATTAATTGAAATTTAAACAAACATCTTTACGAAGTATGTAACAATAGTACCAATATCTTATCTCGTGGATATAGGTATACGTAACAATTGAAAAGGAAAACTTCATGGCTAGATGAAAAGTTAACAAATAGAGTTATATAACACAAGTAGACATACACAAATAGTTCTTATAGCCCAAAATCACAAACGTTTTGAGTTGTATATTTAAGTTCAACTAGTCCAAATGTTTTGGAAAATTGCACCGGAATTATAGGAAAAAGAAAAAGAAAAACTAAATTACAATCCATGACATAAACTTCTCAGCCATATTGGCATCAACAGTCATATAGGCAGAAATTATACATGAGCCCCTGGATGTAAGTAGCGAGGATAGATTTGAAGAAGTGCAACCTATTCGAGGATTTGGCCCAGGAAAGACTACAATGGAAAAAATATATTCATTTAGTTAAACCCTTTTTTTAATCATAACTTGTATGAATCAAAAGATTTAAAGTTTTTTGTATATACGCCCAAGGTTTATAGCATTTGTAAAAAAGGCCCCCATGGTTTTAATATTTGTAAATAGGCCCCTTCTTTGTCATTTTAATACCTTCCATGCCCCAAAATCAACCAACCACCATAAGTTTTGAAAGTGAAATGACACTTTTGCCCATCTTTGTATCTATATATGCATAATTTCAAAGGCTTGGGCTTATTTTTCTCTAAAGCTTGTACCATTAACAATTACATTTAGTGAGAGAATAACTCTCCATAAATCCATTTTTTGTCAATATAGGGTCAATTTTATTAAAACCAAATTAATCATAATGACAATAAACACCTACATTTAAATTGGTTATAATTGATTCAATCCGTGTACGACCCACTATTGGATTGATGAAAGTTTCAAAATACAAAAAGAAAGTGGGTTGGCTCTAAGACACGGAGAGGGATGTGGATGATGAGAAGAAATGGTGAGCCGGACAATGTGACTGAGTTGTTTGGATGTAGTTATGCAAGTCTGGTTTGGTTCTGAAGGACGGTGGAAAGGGAGTGCAGGTGGAGGCAATGCACTATGCAGGTAGGCTGGGCAAGTTGAACAGGTAGGCTGAGACGAGTCCAAGTGGAGGCTATGCAGGTTGGCGGAGCTTGAGGAAGAAAAGGGAAGAACCAATCCTATGTGTTTTTTTTTTTTTTCCTTCATTCGCTTTAACACAAAGACAAGGGCATTATCGGCATTTTTTGAGAAAAAACGGAGAAAAAGCACCGGATGGTCTTTGGATCTGACCGGTTGTCCTGTTTTGAAAGAAAATTGGAAAACTTAAGGCCCATATTGCAATGTCTTTTTTATTTTGTCCTGATTTGAAATGTCCCAGAAACTTAAGCAGTTAAGCCCCATTTTGAAAATTTCCCTTAATTTTATTTGAGAACCCAATTGATGTATAGAATTTGATTAGGCTTAATATAGATTTTCAATTAGGTTAGATCAAGTATGGTGCTATAATATTCCCTGTGGATCGACCTCGGACTTCACCGAGATTATTGCTACATCGTGAAGACCCTGCACTTAGCGATCATGCATGATTTCCTTATGATATGTTACTTTCTTTGCTTGTTTGTAGGATATTATTTACCCTCCAAATCTTTTTCTTTTCTTTCTCTCTTGTGAATTTGTGTTCTTCTTCCCATTTTCAATATAATTTCTATTACCGTTAGAAAAAAAAAAGGGAATAGCCAATGGCTATTTATAAAGTACAACCAAAGATGTCATCTCAAAATAGGAAACCTACTCATAGCCACACTAGGTAACATAATAATAAGAAAGCTAAACTTATACCATCACAACTTTAATACGATGAGCTTGTTCAAGCCCATAGAATGCTCAACAAAGCGGACAAACATAGCGTGGAGAATAAGCAAGCCAATGTAGCTATGTCATGTAAACCCCTTCTATGAGAAGACAAGGCCACTCATGATCAGAAGCAGTAGCGATGAAAGTCCATACAGTGGTCATTTTGGCCACTGGAGCAAAGGTTTCTTCATGATCAATGTCATACTCTTGCTTTTAGTCTTTGGTAACTAAGCAGGCCTTAGAAACATTCAATGATTCCATTAGATGGAGTCTAGATTCTGTACACCTATTTGCAACTGATAACATGTACACCATCAGGAAAAGGGACAAGGTCAAATGTATGAGTCTCGTGCAAAGCTGCAAGTTCTTTAGCCATAGCAGTTTGCCAATATGGTGAGGTGGATGCTTCTTTGTACAACTGAGACTTGGTATAGGAATTATGTACTACAAGAAACTGTTAGTAGGTTGGAAAATTTTGATAAGAAGCAATAAAGTCGTAACGACCAACAGGTTTGCGAGTGCGAAGAGGATACCTGTCGGGTGATACTCGGCCGAAGGAGCAGGGTCAAGTTAGGCAGCATTGTGGTTGGTCTACAAGACCAACGCTGATAAACATGAAGAGGAGCAGAGGATGGGGAGAAAGGACTGTCAGGAAATAAATCAGGGAATGGATCAAGAGGACAGGAGGTGGATTAGGAGAGAGAAGCAGCATGCAAGGAATAGACTGGAATATGCTCCATATACAAGATATGACGAGAGTTATGAAGATAAATGGCTTTTGGATTAAAACAATGAAACCTTTCATATTTGATCCCTAACCAAGGATGGCACAAGTGGAGGATCTGGGAGAAAGTATGGCGTTCTCGAGGAGGAAGGCTATTAAAGCAGGTGCACCGAAAAGGGCGTCGTGTAGAAAAGTCTATTTTTTTAATAAAAAAAGAGCTTCAAAGCGTGTGTGCGACCAAAAAGAACAGAGGATGAATAGCAATTGGTAATATAAGTGGCGATCGGAAGAACAAGTCCACAAGAGAGAGTCGCTTGAGAGGAATGAAGAAGAATGTGAATGGTATTAAAACAACACCATTTTTTCAAGGGTGTAAGGATAGGAGAGCTGGTGAATGGTGCCATAATGAGAGAGAAAGTTGCAAAACTGAGTAGAGATACGTTTGCCTCTAGAGTCTTAACTGAATGTCTTAATCCTAGTAGAAATTTGGGTTTCACTCATGTGAGCAAATGAAACACATGTCATACAATCCATGCTTATTTTTCATTAAGTATACCCATGTACAACATGTACAAGTTTAGTCAAAGTAGGACACCCGACACCTGGTAGCATAGAAGTAAGTTTGGGCACACAAAAGATTGTAGAGAAAGAAAACTTTAGGTACCTTGGATCTATGGTGCAACAGGATGGAGGGATTGATACTGATGTAAGTCACAGGATTCAGGCCGGGTGGACCAAATGAAGGAGTGCTTCGGGGGTCTTGTGTGATCAGAAAGTCCCCCTCAAGGTTAAAGGAAAGTATTATAAGGTGGCGGTACGACCAGCGTTGTTATATGGATCAGAGTCTTGGGCAGTAAAACATAATCATGTCAAGAAGATGGAAGTTGCGGAGATGAGAATGCGGAGATGGATGTGCGGGATCACAAGGAGAGATAGGATTAGGAATGAGGAGATTAGGGGCAAAGTAGGAATAGCACCGATTGGAGATAAAATGAGAGAAAATCGACTGAGATGGTTCGGCCATGTTAGAAGGCGTCCAACGGAAACACCTGTTAAAAGGTGTGAAAGCATGGAGATTGCTAGGAGTAGGAGAGGGAGAGGGAGAGGGAGACCCAAGAGAAGTTGGAAAGAAACTATTAAACATGACCTTGCCTACATGGATCTAACGGAGGACATGGCCCTAAACAAATTTGATTGGCGTCGTCAAATCCATATAGCCGACCCCACCTAGTGGGAAAAGGCTTGGTTTGGTTTGGTTTATACCCATGTACAACATGTACAACCATCAATAAACACAACATAATAAACTAAAAATAATTTGGTAGGTTGGAGGCAAGTCCCAAATGTTAGCACACTAAATCAAAAGCATCTTTAGTATAAGTAGTACTACAATTTAAGAGTAAAGCAATAGATTTAGATACAAGATAACTTAAACAGTCTAATAAATCCTCAAGATTATCATGTCCAAAAACACTAGGGGCACGTTTGGCAACGATACACGCAGTGGAATCCTCGCCTATTTTCTTCACGATCGCGGAAAACCCACTCTTGGTAACAAATCCGACCGTATGAGGTGATTTCTCAAAATACCTCAATAATCCTCGCAAGCAACGAATTTGCCGGTTGGACCACCCCACATGAAATTCCGCAAATCCGCGCGTTAGTAGAAACGCGGATGAACAGTGCAAATGACGTTAACTATGGCGTTATCCGTTTTTTGTTTGGAAACCCACGTTTGGGTCCCATACTTACAATCCAAACCGCTCATTGCATTAAAACGATAAATAACGGCTCTGTAATGAAGTTTCAGCTGTTGATGTTTTGTAGTTTGTCAGATTTTTGTAAAACACTCCAGAGCGTTGGATCATAAGATTTTGGATTTTTGTGGGCCATATATGTGCAATCAGAACCGTCCAGTTTGTTAAGAAGGCCCAAAACGGCTATGGGGTGAAATATGGAATCATAATTCATCATAGATAGTTAGAAAAATGTAAAAAAACGTAATGACCATAGATCACCCCAAAATGTAATGTTTCCTGACAGTTTCAAGAGTGCACACACAAGCGGTAATAGACTGGAAACTTTATGGGCTTTGGAAACGTATGTTATGGGGTCCAAAATCACGATCTGAACCCTCCATCATCTTTAGAAAATTCAAAACAGTCAGCATACCAATTTTCAACCGTTGATTCATTATATTGTTTGAGATATTGACAAAATTGTGCACAACTTAAAAAATAAATTTTAAATTTTGTGGGACCCACAATGAAAATCTAAACCATACATCATCTCTAAAGTAGTTGAAACTTGAGCGATGCGGGTGGGTTTAATTGGAGATGGTGATTTGGGATATAAAAGAGAATGGGTGGTGAACTGAATTTCTGATGGGGATAAACAATCCCTTTTTTTTTTTTTTGTTTGTAGATTCCACTCGAGTTACCAAACGTGGGTTCGAAGGAATCATCTCTGATTCCTCCGTGCTAGCCAAACGTGCAATGCGATGAATCCTCTCCCTCATTAATCATTTCTGCATAAAGTTTAAATCCATGGCACCAAGGATTCATCCGAAGAGAGGATTCCTCTCCCGTTACCAAACGTGCCCTAGAAGAAATTAATTGTTTTAAATGAGTGACAGATAGATGTCCTAGTCTCGAACACCAAAGATGAAATGAAGATAACCAATCAGTAGCACTAATAGCAATAATGGATGGATGAGGCAAGCACAGAAAATCAAGAAAGTACAAGCCACCCGATTTATGCCATGTCCCAGTCAGGCTCCCGATTGATGGATCCTACATAGAACATCTGGATGAGGAAATGGTGATCACATAATCATCTTGAGCAAGTTGACTAACAGACAAAAGATTTACAGATAAGTCGGAAGAAAAGGTGAAGTGGAAAGCAAACTAGAGGCGGTAGTGCCTGTTTTGGTGACAGGTAAATGAGAACTGTCGGCAGTATAGATGATCAGGGAGTTGAGGCTGAATAGGTATGACTAAGAAGTATCGGACGTCCCGTAACTAGAGGCACCCGAATCAGATATCCAAGAGACAACGTTGTCACATATGGGAGAGAAGGGGACAATGGCTGGAAAAGCTGCGAAGGATGATGAAACCAAAGAATACAGAGCCAGAGGAGAGCCATCATCTGCTGGAGGATCTAATATACAGCCTCATACTGTCAGAACTGTCCATCATTGAGAGAGCAGCATACTTGGGACCCATCTGTGGACGATACTGAGAGTAATTAGGTCATCAATGTGGACCTTTCAAACACAGAGGACAGTCCTTCCAATGTCCTTGCTACTTGCAATGGTTGCAGATGCCAGAGTGTCCGCCTTTTGGTGAGAAGGGCCAAGAATTCCAGGCTGTGAGGAAGGGGATGCAGAGACAAGGACATGGTCCATGTTTGTGGTTCTCTTGGCAGCAAGAGAGGACCAAGTTTTCTCTTCGAACAACAGTTTAGACGAAGCCGTGTCGAATGAGAGGAGAGGAGATCGATGCAAGCAAGACCACACTCCTAACATGCTCAAATTCAGGTCACCATGCCATAAAAAGTTCGCGAGCCTGGTTTCTTGAGGGCATGTCTCAAACGTAGTCGAGTCAATGGTACAAATGAATTGTGGCTCCATAAATGACAACTGGTACCATAGAGTTGTCATTTTGACATAGAAGGCATGAACTGAATTATTGCCTTGATGAGCGTTCTGAATTTCCCTTTGGTTTGAACGTATAAGCGAGCTAGATAATCCCAAGCATCCTTAGGGTGAACAAATTTTGCAAGTTGAGATCTGATGGTGGGGTCAATAGAGTTGGCAAACCAAATCGATTTTAAAAATATCAACAGTAGCAGAATATTAAAGAGCAGAAGATACAGCTGAAACAATAGAACAGAACAAAGCATGTCCAGTCCAAAACAATTAAGCAAAACAGTTGCAGAATATCAGAGCAATCCAGAATAATTGTAGAGAACAGAGGAAAATAAATAAATAAATAAACCACTCAGAACAATTTAAAAATAATAGCAGAACCGAACACAGTATTCTGTTCAGTTCAAATGACGAGCAGGTCACCAAAAAGGTCCGAAATGCCCTAGAAATGTTGATCAGCATTCCAGGTTACCAGTGTATGTAATACACGTCTTGTCCAAATTTGGAACGAATCCAGCAGAAATCGAAAGATTCAACGGCTGAGATTGGAAACAAGCCCAAAGTTAAAATGGAGAATACTCTCCCTCAAATGAAGTCAGATAAGAGCTGAAATTTTAGAGGATTGATCTTCTATGCAAGGCGACCAGATGGGTGACATTTCATGATTATTGGAGGTCATGAGGGGGGGCCCGCCCACTTGTCAACTTGCTGCCAGGATGCACAGAAATGTCAACAGTTTGTATTCTTATGAAATTGGTGATTTACAAGGGAGAAGAGAATAGATTGGAAAGAAAGAAGGTTAATACAAACTTCTTTTATTTTTATTTTTATTTTTTTTAATGGTAGGCTAATACTAGCTTTCAAGTTTCAACAGAGATTTGTGCGTCCTGCAGTAGATGAAGGCAGATCTATAAATCCCACGACATAGAAATGGTTCATTACTGACAAACAAAATCAAAGACCACTTGGATTATAGACAAAACAGAGAGACTAGGCTCTGATACCATGAAACAACTAAAGAAAACAAGAGATCTAGAGAAGTTGTGTTGAGTTGATGCTCCCAACCACTCTATTTGCTACGGAGTTGTACAATGTTAGTAATGAGCTTATCGACACAAACGCAACGAAGCTATGACCAACTAATTGAATCCATGAAAGTGTACGGTACATGAAAGACTATCAAAGAAAAAGGTGATCTTCTAGAGATTATGGTACACTGATGACCATATAAAATTAAGTGTCTTCATCCTGACAAAACTTGATGAACCTGATCTCATGTACGGCTAGAAACTGAAGTTCATTGTCCAACAGGCCAATTTTTCTAATCATGTAACACGGTCAATTTGACGATGGCCCAGCTTCAACTGGAGTGAAATTTCTTACAAACCTACTATAAGGTGATAGTTTTTTTGAGTGGCTTAAATATTAGATAGAGCCTGAATTTATAAATAAGGATGACCTAGAGATTAAACACTAAAACTAGACATATTTCACAATTAAAGATTGAACAGCAACTCAGTTTGTGATGACTTATGGGGACCAATATTTTGGTTTATAGTGTATACAAATATAAAAAAAAAAAATTGTTTTGTAGTACTTTTCAGTATTCTGGGTTTTTTGGAATTTTATTTCAGATTTTCCAAGTCCAGCAAAAGTTAAATTAAAGCAGCAATTTTTAGATAATTTTTTCAGATGTTTGGACATAATAACATGTTTATGACATAGCCACTGTAAGAAAGCTCAGCATTCATTGCAGTATAGATTATAGTTAGAAACTAAGGCCACCGTGCATTACAGATTATAGTTAGAAACTAAGGCCACCCTGCATTACAGATATGAGAAAGGATGACCAGGATTGCAGAAATGAACAACATATAGCCCAAGAGCCTCTGCAGGCTTTAGCTAAAGAGAGAAATTCAAACAAAAACAACTTACCAGCAACAAATTGGTGCTGTTGGAGCAGGATAAAACATTGAAGGATGTTCCCCACAAAAAATTATTTGGACAAAACAAAGAAAAAGGAATTAGTAACCCATCGACAGCAGTTACATGATAGGAAAGGCATGTTGAAACACTAAGCAACTGTCAGATTAATAACACCAGAGAATTTAAGTCCCGCAAGTTCAGTCTACATAGTTTAACACTAAAATACGAAGGGCAATCGGAAGTGATAAATTTTTATGTATCTATATAAAAAAAATAGCCCTCTGAAAAGCAATCTCACATAAGGATTGTGAGAACCATCTTATTTTTGGGTCACCTGGACTGCTAATGTGACTCAGTGGAGTCAACTCGACTAAATGGGCACCGTCGCCCGAGTTGTAGTTTTAAAGCCAGATTGTAATACTTTTAAGGGGATGCTTGGCAATGGTCTTTGAAGAAGACTTCTCACTGTTTTCCAATCCTGTGGAAAATCCACACTTGGATGAGCGTGGGAAAACCATACCAAGTCGTCTTCGCTTCCTTGTTTGCGAATAAAATGCCAGCTGGACCTCCCCCCATCTGATTTTATGATTCCACACGTTGAAGGAAAGGCGGAGCTACAGTGCTCTAGACGGTAACTATAGGGTTGCCGGTTTTTTCTTTGGAACTCTACCATATGGGTAATTGTGGGTCCCACAATTACAATCCGAACCATTAATTAAGTTCAGGCCCAAAATGGCTAGTAGGCCAAAAATCAGCCGTCCATTCGTCATAATTTTTTAGATACTTTCAAAACAGTCCAAACCATTGGATTACAATTTCTGAAATTATGTGGGCCCCATTTTCAAAATTCTAACCATCCATTCTCTTCAAAAGGCATATAACTGCTATGGGGTCAAATTTTGGAGCATGCTTCATCATGGATGATGAGAAAATGGCAAAAAAATGTTTTGATTGTTGATTTTCCACAGTGATGAAAACAAAATGGACAATGCTGCGATACTGCTACAGTTGTTTAGGCGGTAACTTAGAGGTTACCATATTTTATTTTGGAACCCTACCTTTTGTGTTCCTTAATCACGATACCAACTGATAGTCATCAAATACAAGGCCCAAAACAGCTATGTGGTCAAATCACATCCATTGATCCCTCATAGATCTTGAGATATATGTGAGAAATATCTAGAACATAAAATTAAAAAAATTTCTTCATATGGGCCCCATTTGCATGATCCGAACCATTTAAATTCTCTAGAGAACCAAAAACAAATATGGGGTGCAAGCTCAGGTCCGGAATTTTCATGGATTTTGAGAAATTTGCAAAAGACCTTATAACCGTTGGATCACAAATCCTACAAATGGTAGGGATCCTCTCTTTTAGCAAACTCAGAACTCTCCTCAGAAATCCTGTCTCTGGATATCTTGGTTCCAGAAGATGGAGGGAATCCTCTAAATAGACGATTCCTCTCTATTTACCAAATGTGCCCTAAAAGAATAGAAGCCAGGCCTGCACATTTATGAAATGTGCAGAACATGTGGGTCAGACAACAAGGCCTTGGATCTGTTTTAGGTGACTGCAACACACAAATGGATTGGCACCTGATATGGAGATCAAGAGGCTCAGTTGGGCCTGTATTTTTATTGGTCGCATGCCCAGAGGATCTAATATACAGAATTTGGACCTGTAATGGGCAACAGAGCTACTGGTTTGGCACAGGCAGTTCCAATTGTGGGCTATTTTAGCCCGATAGTCGAAACAATATTTTTATGCACTGGTTTTGATTCTTTTATGAGGGCGTTGACTGTTTTCAGTCGTTACATGGGCCCGATTCTCTACACAAATGCCCCCCATCCCCGTATGCTTGATATGATGCACCCATAAACTACAAAACTTGAACCATCATGTTAAAAGTTAGAAACTTCTTTGTTTTCATTTCAAATAGAAGAAAATTTGAAAAAGAAAAAAAAATTGGTGGTCTTCATCAATCGATGAGGGCCAATCTGCATTAACCACTTCAATCAGGCCATCACATGCTTTATAAAGAAAAGATTAAAAAATTCTAGTTAATCTAAACCACTAACAATTGTAAAACTAAAAACTAAAGATAAAACGCCTCTAACAGTTCTAATATATCTGGGTTTCTAACAATTCATTAGGCAATACAGAAGAGCTTCCTTCCATATTTCGGAACTATCTTTGTGCAAGAAATGTTGAAAGAATGTCAGTCCCATATAAAAGGTTAGAGTTCGAGTATGAATTCCTAATGCATTATATCAATTATCATTCAGAATACTATGTCGATGATTCCAAAGTTCTACTTCCTGGGTTTATACATTTTCAAGAATACATACATAAGAGAAATGCAATAAGAAGTCCTCAAAAGGTGGAGTAGAAGTCATCTGATTCCTGCCCTTGTAGTCATGCTACATCATCTACTTAGGACTGCAACCTACTGTTCAATGTAATGAATACTTTCTCATTTCAATAAAACAATAGTATATTTTATCTTTAATTCAAAACTATGATCACTTCCTGATCATATCATTGGGAAAATAATAGTTACATTGGGAAGCTGATACAGAGCAAACTGATCTCTAGACTAAAAAACTAGCATAATCTAAAGGAGAAGAAATAGAGCAGATAAAATTAAAGCTAAGAAGGATAGATGTGTACACATTTTTTTTTTTTTTCAATAATATAGATGTGTTTACATTTAATCAGGCAGACACTCAGAAACAAATTTTACCCAACTTTTTAACAACATTGCATATAACTTCTCCTCTTCTTTCTTTCTTTCCTTTTTTTTTTACGGTATTGCAAACTCAACTGAACACTTTGGACAAATCAGACACTGAAAAGAAACAGGCCTAGTATGTTACCAGAATTTGATTTTATTGCCCACCAAACTTCAGGATAAAAACTAAAACTTCAAACCATTTAGTGATCTGAAATCACAATATTTATCCCACTTTATGTATTTCATTTCCTTTATTTTCTATAAAAATGATTTTCTATTGTAATCATGAACCTTTTTAATGTGGCTCAAATTAACTAAACAATTCAAACAGTAAACTGCAGTTGCTTCATGACGTTATAGCAGCGAGTTGATTCAAGACAAACTTAAGAGGGGAGAGAAAGTTCATCTAATCATTTGTTTAATATAAAAAATAATACATGTTTTCTGTTTTGGATTTCAATAATTGTATTCTAGACCAGTGAAATACCAGATTAGAAAACTTCTAAAAATTAGAAGAACAAACTATGGTTTACCTTTCTAATCTCATGATTCCGGTATAGAACTATACTTGTACCCTTTGGGCCTAGGCCATACTTATGCACATCCACTGATATCGATGTAACTCCTTCAACAGAAAAATCGAAAGGTGGAAGTGGATACCTACATATAATTATAAACTGGCACTATCAAATAGGGTGGCATAAAACGAACATACAAGCATTGCATACATACCAAAAATGCTGGCAAAAGTTTTAAGTGAAACCAACAAAAAATTGAAGGGTTTAGTACAAGCAAAGAAAAAAAAAGATGATATTATCTATCAACAGAAAATGCTTGCATTGTCCCAAGTCACCACCAGAAATCTATATAATATGGCAGCTCAGGTTTTGAATCCTGGGACATTTTGAGCCCTTGGATCTATGTACATAAATCCAAGGGATATTTTGGACCCTTGGATTTAAGAGGGGAATCCAAAAGGGGGCAGCAACTTAGAGTTATTTACAGGTATTGCCATCCCTTTTTCATTCAAAAGAAAAGGGGCTAAAAGTTGGAGAGATTTACAAGTTTTTGCCATCCCCATCAAAAGCAAAAAGGGTCAGCAAGTTTGAGTTATTTACGGGTATTGCCATCCATTCTTCATTAAAAAAAAAAAAAAACACAACTTCATTGAATAAAATAAGAAGATGAGATGAGCAAATTGGGTGAAAGATTTCACGATTCAGTTTTGCTAAGAATAAATGAATGAATGGAATTATATCATTTGGCAATCAATTGGATTTTAGTTTTTTGGTGGAATCCATTTTATGGTTGGACTTGCTTTCGAGACGCATGGAACCTAGGTTCGGTCGGTCTGAGGCATATCTAGGTCCGGTGGTGCGTCGTGACTTCAGGCACGGGAAATTTCTAGTTCAAGTAACAAAATGGAGCAAACTTTACACAATTACATATCAAAGATAAAATTAAAAGTTAATAAAACCAACCAATTAAAAATAATAAGCAAATAGGAAGATTACAATAATACAATGAGTTTTCACATACTGAATGGATTACAGAAGTGTCCAAACTATGTCTGAATATGGTAATATGAATGTCTAACTTGCCTATGGCGAACAGAAAAATTCAATATCTTGCAGTCAAATATCAATGTGATAAATACATTAATTGCAGAAAAAAAAATCCTTCAACTTGCAAGAGAGGTCTACATGCCATTGTAGCCTTTTTTTTTTTTTTTTTTGAAAGGTAACCTGGTTTCAATTGTCACGGTTTGGAACACAAAGCTTGTCAATTGAAGACAGCTTTCTAGGGCCTTAAAGTCTTTAACAAGTCACCTCATGATAGGTTCAGGACATGTACTGCTGCTCTCCTACTTATTGGTTTTAGAGGTGCCAACAAACCCTAATCCCTTCCTCACTTTATTCTCCATCTTACATCCTTTTCTTCTCTTATTTTCAATTTGGTATCCGAGCAAGATGTGATTCCTTAGGGGAGACTGACGGCAATAAGGAAGCCGAAGGTGTAAAGAAGCCATACTGATGGTGGAAAGAAGCTTTGCGGATCCACTTTGTAATACCCGAGTACTTGATTTAGGCGCTAAAATATTATCTAATATTTATTTACTAAATTTCCTTGATTTCCTTTAATGATTGAATATTAAATATATCTTGGATA
Source organism: Litsea cubeba (assembly GCA_012931725.1). Taxonomy (NCBI): domain Eukaryota; kingdom Viridiplantae; phylum Streptophyta; class Magnoliopsida; order Laurales; family Lauraceae; genus Litsea; species Litsea cubeba. The sequence continues at coordinate 70,935,064 of CM022947.1, forward strand.
TATATATATATAATATATTTGCGGTTGCATAAGTATTAACTATTTTGGGTGACTATTATTATTGTTATTATTATAAGGATATTGATGCTATCGATATTCTGGTTCTCTTGGGTAGGCCAAAGATAGCCATTTCTGCAACTAACAAAATAATGTTTTAGTGGGTTCCACCCCTGAATTAGGCCCAGGGTACTATTGCATATTTCTCTAATCCAAGTAGGAACTTTTTTTTAATAATGATAAATTTTATTGCTCCAAAATGGAAAAGAACAAAAAACTACAAGAAGAAACCCCCAACAATCCAAAAGAAAAAAATCAAAACTAAACATAAAAAATAATAGAAGTACGGAGAACTCCCTCTTTTGCAAGAGCATCCACCATGACATTAGCCTCTCAAAAGATACGGTGAAAAGCAGCACCCAATCGACTAGAAATATCTTGCACTTCCTCCACCCAATCCAGCAATCTCCATGGAATAGAAGCTTCCCCAGAACCTCATTGAATAGCGAGTAAGAATCCCCTTCAATAACAGCATTGATGCTTTCCATAGTTAACAGCTCACGAGAACCAATAAGAAGAGCATAAACTTCTACTTCATTAGCACTTAGAGAATCCACAGGCCCCGAGAAGTTTTTGAACACATTACCTTTCCAATCCCTGATAACTCCTCCAATACCACCCCTTAGAGAAGAGTGAAGAAAACTTCCATCAAAGTTTAATTTTAGAACACCATTGGGCGGAGTTGTCCAAAGAGTTTTCTGAACAAATTTAACCTGGCGACCCCAATGGAAAAAAATTGGCCAAGATCTAGTAAGATCTTCCAAATAGACTATTAAAAACTCCCTCCGCTTCACCACCCATTCCGAGACAGACCAGACAAACGATTCAACCACCTCTTTTACTGATTTATAAGTATTTTAAAAAACTCTATTATTTCTTTCCAACCAAAGCTTCCAAATGATACTATACAAAGTTGCTATCCATAAAATCCTTCCGCTAAAGAATTTACATACATACCGCGACTGAATGAAAACATCTTCAACGGTTCCCGGCATAACCCCAATTTATTTCAAACATGATAATGATAGTAGACCAAACACCATGAGCAAAAGGACAATGAATCAACAAATGATGAACTATTTCCTCATCATTCAAGCAAAAAGGACAACCATTAACAATAATATTGTTCCTTTTCCTCAACTGAACAATAGTAAGGATTTTATGATTTCTAGCAATCCAACAAAAAACAAGAACTCGTGGTGGAATGGAGCTGATCCAAAAGTTTTTCCAACCTCCCACCTTGCATTGATTTTTCTTTATAATGGTTAATTTTATTAAAAGAAAACAGCACAAGAGACTTTTACCAAAGAAGAGAACAACAATGACAGGACCCCTAAAACAGGGCCGAAGAAGACAGGCCCTACCCCGTACGAGCTAAACACACCCTTGCATTGTTGTCTACTAACACATTATAAAAGGATTTGACAGAGAATTGACCTTTGACATCAGGTTTCCATAACCTGACATCTGATTTTCCAGGAGAAAAGTAAACCTTTGTCAGTTGTCCAATGGCTTACTTGGCTCTGCCCAACGGAACCATAATATCCATAGCATTACCATCAATATAATAATAACAATAATACTAACCATCCAAATTAAGTAATACTTATAAGACCACAATATAAATATATATCCAAGAGATATTTAATAATATCCAATCATTATAGGAAATCATGGAAATTAAATACATAAGTATTAGAAAATATTTTAGCCCTTAAATCGGGGTCTAGGGTATTACAATGGGACCCATGATTAAGAGGCTAAAACCCATTGCAATTGGGGATGTTGCTTGAGCACAACTCACAAGACATGTAGGAGTTGCACACATCCCGAGGTCATCTTGGGATGTGCGCACAACGCAAGCTCCTCTCTCTATGTTGGCAGCCAATTCCTTCATAAAACCCCTTTCTCCTCTTATTATCGCATGCAAACTACTCTATAAACCTTAGCCCTCGCCATAAACGAAGAGGAACTAGAAGGAAAGCTTGGGAGAAGGGGAGGAACCAGAAGCTTAGGTTTGTGGATGAGTTATATCTTCTCTCAAGTTGATAGCACAATGGTAATCTACACTAGGTGAGTAAACATGCCACCATTCTACTAGTACGCAGACATGGATTTAGTCGTTGGGTGCTGGAATGCCTCTTTAATGACATTATATGCAATGAATATGTGAGTTAAGCATGCAAATCTACTTTTTAATTTGGTATACCATGAGATTTGGTCTAAACTAGCGTCATTAGAAACCCATGATATAATGGGGTTAAAATATAGAACGACCCTGTTTATTAAATTCTCTAGTCATAAACAAACCCTATTTAGGGTGTTAGTAAGTAAGGATGAAAAAATCGGTGGCCCGCTACGAAGCGGACGCTATGTAGCGTAGCGGGGCTCCGTAGCGGCATAGCAGTGCGATTCGAAAAAATCGCCCAAAAAATCTAAAAAAAATCCAGAAAATCCATAAAATTGTAAAATGAAATAAAATGTGTTTCTTTTGCAGAAGTAAATAAGAAAAGGGGGTGTAGCGGTGCCCTCAATATATGAGTTCCTGTATCGCTGTATAAATAGAAAATAATAGTAATGATTAGTTTTTTCACATGTATTTATGCTTCTTAGTCACGCTAACTTATTTTTAGTTAGAGTGAAATTTGATTGAGCTTTATTTTCAAGTAGAATGAAATTTGGCTAAGGCATAGATTTTCATTAAGTAATATTTGGCTAAGACATGATTTTTTATTTTTATATTTAGCCTCAAGGTGGCGCCCACCAATGATTAAAGGAATCAAGTGCTTCAGCTTTTATTTTTTCTTAGAGGGTCATTTAATTTTTATTGAGACCTTTCAAAGGATCCATAAATGCCCTAATGAAATAAAAGATGGGTCCATTTAATTTTTATTTATGCCTTTTAAAGGACCCATAAGTGTAGAAAATAATGTGACTTAGGCCCACTTGGCCCAGCCCAAGGCCCGTCAGAGCTTGTATATAACTGTATCTTGAGTTATCTCTTATTTATTTATTTCCTCGTATAGATTTATAGATTGATTTGATTATCCTTGATGAGGGTTGTAAATTGATTTGATTACCCTTAATTAGGGATTGTATATTGATTAGATTACCCTTGATTTGGGTATTGTGTAATTATAAAATCTCATACGAGCCTCCCATTGAGGTATCGGTTTTCTCTCCACCTTTGGTTTATTCTTCTTCCTATCTTTACATATCATTTCATGGTATCAGAGCTATAGTTACCTTCTCAAATTGATTCAGTCATTCTCCCTGACTTGGATCTTCTTCCTGATTGTGTCTGATCATCCCTAATAGTGTCTGATCATCCATGATCAAGACGTGGCCCACTTCAGATCATCTTCAACATCTCTCAAAAACACCTCCATCCTGGTCGACCAACATCGCTGGGATTTATGAGCATTTTTCTGGATTTTTTATCCCATCAGAGGTGAGGTTTCCAGCAACATTTGTGACATTTCTATTTCTTGCCTCTGTTTTCATCAAAACCGTCCAAATTTGTGGCTTTTGATCCGATTTGAGTGAAACTTTGGCCTGGAGTTGCGAAAATAGCTTGTCCTTCCATCCCCCACCTCTGATCTGCTCACTGATCCTCCAATCAAATCTGTGTACAAATCGACTCACTGACGAGCATGGACGTGTCGTGCGTTTTTTTCACTCTGCTTCACTGCTGCTTACATTCGATGATCAAGAACCTACAAACTGTCCACCTTGTGTTGGTCGGCTGATTATTCTGGAATTATAGTGATTTTTCAGGAATTTTTCCATCACCTTTGAGGTAGTTTCCAACCTCTTCTTCATCTGACGGTTTTCTCAAGACAGATTTCATCATCACCGTCCAGATTTGTGGATCTTTTTCCAAATCTCATCAAATTTGGACCTAAAGGAAGTACATTTGATCCACTTTACAACGATCAAACCTGAACTGTGATTTTGCTCACCCTGTGGAGCCACGTGCGGATTCAATCACTGCTTATCTATTTCCTCATTTCATTTCTGTGTGCATCTTGCTATTCTGTAGTTGTTTTCTATCCTTGGTTGTTTGCTGCTGTTTCTTTTTGCTGCCGCTTCTTTAATATGGACAAGTAAGATGTTATTCCCATTAAATTCAATGGAAATAATTACATGGCTTGGTCATTTCATCTGAAGAATTTCGTTGAAGGCCAAGGATTGTTTGGTTATCTTGACGGCTCGATAACTAAACCTACTACAACTACTGACACCAAAGCTTTAGCTACCTGGTCTAAAGAAAATGCGAAGGTTATCACTTGGATTCTTAACTCCATTGATCCTTCTCTTGCCATTGCTCTTCAAGCATATGCTGCTGCCTCTGATATGTGGGGTCATCTAAAGAATGTTTATCATCAAACCAATAAAGCTCGCAAATTTCAACTCGATAGTGAAATTACGAAATTCAGTCAAGGTGATAAAACTGTGCAAGAATACTACAATGGATTTCTCACATTATGGACTGAGAGGGATGCTATGATAATCCAGTCCGTATCTGTTGGGTTTCTGACGGAGGCGCTTAAATTACAAGAGGAAACTCACATTAGTCAGTTTCTTATGAATCTCATACCAGAATTCGAATCTGTCCGTTCAGCTCTTATGAATAGAGAAGTCACAGCCAATCTGGACACATGCTTCCAAGAAGTCCTTAGAGAAGAACTTCGCCTTAACTCTCAGCGTGTTATCCTTGAAGACCCAAAGGCTCCTCTTCAGGCTGAGACTGCTCTTCTAGCAGCCCCCAATCAGAAGCCTACTCAATGCTATGAATGCAAAGGCTTTGGTCATCTAGCCAAGAACTGTCGAAAGAAATTGATTTGCAGATATTGCAAACGCTCTGGTCATCTCATTGATGATTGTCGTAGTTTACAAAGGAAGAATGGACCCCAGCAAAAGCAACATCCTCCCACTGCATCCAGACAACATACTCCTGCTGCGTTCCAAGTTCAAGCACCTCTCCCTGACACAGGCAGCACTTCTTCCGGGACTGTATCCATGACTCCAGCCCAGATTCAAGACCTGATTCAGAGCACGGTGACTTCTGCATATGCATCCATGGGTTTTTCTGGTGGTCGGTACCAAACTCCTTCTCCTCTTGCATTTCCTGCTTTTCATTCTTCAATCTCTAGGTCATCCTACATTACCCCATCCACCTGGTTTCTAGATTCAGGGGCCTCAAACCACATGACTTCTGTGGAACATAGTTTTACAGCTTCTCACCCTTATACTGGCAAAGACAAAATAACTACTGCTAATGGCGACCAATTACTCATTTCGGAAATTGGTACCATTACTTTATTTAGTGTCTCTGGCCAATCCCTCCACCTTTCCAACGTTTACTTTGTTCCCAAGTTATCAGCAAATTTACTTTCTGTAGGCCAACTGATTGATGATGGGTACCATATTAAATTTTCTTCCACTGGTTGTGTCATATAGGAGCGGCACACTGGGAAGGTGATCGTGACGGGGAGTAAACATGGCCGACTGTTTCTGCTGGACATTGGACATCATTCCCTCTTTTCTTCTTCTTCTTCTCATTTTAATAACTTGTGGACTATCTGGCATAGTCGTCTTGGTCATGTGAATAATGCTTATTTATTTTCTTTATTTAAAATTGGCTGTTTAGATTCCACTGTTGATAATAAAATGATGTCCTCTTTTCTTCAATCTAAGTGTGCTACATGTTGTTTAAGTAAAAGTCATATTTTACCTTTTCGCATTCATCATTCCCGTGCGTTATCTTCTTTTGATATCATTCACACTGATGTGTGGGGCATTGCACCCACATTAAGTAGGACAGGTTTTAAGTATTATGTGACTTTTATTGATGATCATTCTCGATTCACATGGATTTATTTCATGCGCTTCAAATCTGAGGTCTTTTCTCTTTTCCAAAAGTTTTATAATATGGTTCACACACAATTTCAAAAAGATATCAAAATTCTCAGGTCTGACTCCGGCGGAGAATACATGTCCCATGAATTTTCTACCTTCCTTTCTGCTAAAGGCGTTATTCACCAAAAATCATGTCCACATACTCCACAACAAAATGGTGTTGCTGAGAGAAAGAACAGGCATATTCTTGCAACTGTTCGTACTCTCCTTCTTGAATCCTTAGTTCCTCCCACATTTTGGTGTGATGCTGCTCATACCGCTGTGTATCTCATCAATCGTCATCCTAGCTCCGTTCTAGGAAAGATTACTCCATATGAAGCTCTTTTTAGCCATAAACCTTCATATTCTCACTTGCGTGTTTTTGGTTGTTTATGCTTTGTCCATCTTCCACCTACAGAGCGCACTAAGTTGTCACCCCAGGCTGCCAAATGTCTCTTCCTAGGTTACAGTTCTGAACACAAGGGATTTCTATGTTATGATCCCTCTGAGAAACGCATGCGGATATCTCGTAATGTGATCTTTTTAGAACACATTCCCTTCTTTTCTTTGCGTCTCCAAACTCATCCTGTTGCTGTCTCTTATTTGCCACACTTCCCTGTGACAACTTCTTCCAAACCACCAATTACCAATGTCTATGTCCGGCGAAACAAGACTCCTCCTGTGGGGCCTCCTTCTCCCGATCCTATTCCCATGCTGCCTCCTGTACCCTCAGGTATTAATACTTCCTCTACTAATATCCAACCCCTGCGACGATCTAGTCGTCCTTCGGTTGCTCCTGACAGATATGGCTTCCCTGCTCTTTTCACTTCTTTGGATAGTGCTCCTATACCCACCTCTTATTCACAGGCTTCGAAGATTGCATACTGGCAGGATGCTATGACTGAGGAATTGTTGGCTCTTGAGGCAAACCATACATGGGACTTGGTACCGACACCTGACAAAGCCTCTGTCATTGGCAGTAAGTGGATCTTCTCTGTCAAGGTTAACTCTGATGGGAGTTTGGATCGCTACAAAGCACGATTGGTTGCACAGGGTTACAAGCAGGAGTATGGCATTGATTATGAGGAAACATTTGCTCCAGTGGCTAAAATGACCACAGTTCGTACTCTTCTTTGTGTAGCTGCAGCTCGCAATTGGCCTCTGTGGCAGATGGATGTCAAAAATGCTTTTCTTCATGGCGACTTGAAAGAGACTGTCTATTTAAAACCTCCTCCTGGCTATGCTTGTCCTCCTCAGCATGTTTGCAAGTTGCGCAAATCTCTTTATGGACTTAAGCAGGCTCCCAGGGCTTGGTTTGATAAATTCCGAGCCGCTATTCTTCAAGCTGGGTTTCGTCAGAGTCATTCTGATGGTTCTCTCTTTCTTAGATGGACACCAAAGGGTTACACATTCCTTTTAGTCTATGTTGATGATATGATTATCAGTGGCAATGATATTTCTGGTATTACGGATCTCAAGCATCATCTCACTCGCCACTTTAAAATGAAGGATCTCGGTCCTCTCACATATTTTCTCGGGCTTGAGTTTTCGCGTACTAAGTCGAGCATTCGGATACATCAGCGTAAATATGCTTCTGATTTGATCACCTCCGCCAGACTTGATGATGCTCATACTGTTGATACGCCAATGGAATTAAATAGTAAACTCAGTGCAGAGGATGGTCCCCTCATGGATGATCCATCTATTTTCCGTCGGATCGTTGGTAGTTTGCTCTACTTAACTATGACTCGCCCTGATATTTCTCATGCGGTGCATACGGTTAGCCAATTTATGAGCAATCCTCATAAACCTCACCTTGCTGCTGCTTTGCGCATTCTCCGCTATGTTAAAGGCACTCCCAGTCATGGTCTCTTCTATCCGTCTAATACTTCTCTACGCTTATCAGCGTATGCCGATGCCGACTAGGCTGGTTGCCCTGATTCCCGGCGCTCTACCACTGGCTGGTGCATGTTTCTTGGCGACTCTCTGATTTCATGGAAGTCCAAGAAACAAACCACTGTATCCAAAACTTCTGCTGAGGCTGAATATCGGGCAATGTCGTCTGCAAGTGCAGAAATCATCTGGCTCCGCCGTCTTCTTTGTGAATTTGGTATTATTGTTAATATGCCTACACCTCTTCATGGAGATAATACCAGTGCTACTAGAATTGCTAATAATCCAGTCTTTCATGAATGGACGAAGCACATTGAGATTGATTGTCACTTCATCCGTCAACATGTTGTCACTGAGAAGATCACCTTGCCTCATGTTTCTACTCATGACCAGTTGGCAGATATCTTCACAAAAGCTCTTCCTAAGCCACGCCATCATGAACTTACTAGCAAATTGTTGTTTTCTGCATTACCACATCAATTTGAGGGGGAGTGTAGAAAATAATGTGACTTAGGCCCACTTGGCCCAGCCCAAGGCCCGTCAGAGCTTGTATATAACTGTATCTTGAGTTATCTCTTATTTATTTATTTCCTTGTATAGATTTATAGATTGATTTGATTATCCTTGATGAAGGTTGTAAATTGATTTGATTACCCTTAATTAGGGATTGTATATTGATTAGATTACCCTTGATTTGGGTATTGTGTAATTATAAAATCTCATACGAGCCTCCCATTGAGGTATCGGTTTTCTCTCCACCTTTGGTTTATTCTTCTTCCTATCTTTACATATCATTTCAATAAGTGCCCTCTAATGAAATAAAAGAGGGGTCCATTTAATTTTTATGCAAAACTTTCATAGGGCCCATAAGTGCCCTCTAAAAGAGGGGTACATTTAATTTTTATTTATAACTTTCACAGGGCCCATAAGTTTCCTCTTAAAAGAGGGGGCACATTTAATTTTTATTTACAACTTTCATAGGCCCATAAGTGCACCCTAATGAAATAATACAAGGATCGAAATGAAATTGGTTTTGGTGCCATGAGTGCCCTCTAAAAGAGGGGGTACATTTAAATTCTGTTTATAGCTTTCATAAGGGCTCATTAAGTGCCCCCCTAAATGAAATAAATCGAGGGCAGGGGTTTTGTGCCCTATTTCTTTTCCCAAAACAAAGTCGACGAAAATCGAGAGAAGTGGGAGAGGGGAGAGGAAGAAAGGAGGAGCTGCTTGCTGCCGTTGCGACTCTGCTGGTTCCTCCACGCATCAGGTATGTCTTCTGCAACTCATCCTTTTCATTTTTTTTTTACTTTTTTCCTTTCTTCCTCTGTCTCCTTTTTTTTTTTTTTTCGGTTGTTTGTTCAATCGGTGATTAAGTGGAGCAAACGAGAAGAGAAGGAGAGGGAGGGGGGTTTTAACCCAGACCGCAGTGTAGTGGCCGCTATGGCAATGTATCGGTCGTAGCGGCTGCTACGGACAGCTACAAGTGCGATACCCGATATTTCCAATGTAGCATGGCGGCCACTGCTGCCACGGCCGATGTAGCGTAGCGGCCGATATTTTCATCCATGTCAGTAAGGACTAAACCTTATGTAGGGTATGGACCATAGTCGACTAGTGTGGAATCCTCCTGCTTGATACTTTGTTTTCTTTATCTGAATTTCAATTAGAGGAAGTGGGTGATGATAGAATGGAATTATGGGATCCATGACTTGGGAGTTCTAGCCAAGGATGAAAATAGCGGTGGCGGCGGTCCGCTACGCTACGAAGCGGGCGCTACGTAGCAATGCGATTTGAAAAAATCGCCCAAAAAATCTGAAAAAAAATCCAGAAATTTGTAAAATGAAAGAAAATGTAATTCTTTTGCAAAAGTAAGTAAGGAAAGGAGGCGTAGCAATGCCCTCAATATATGAGGTCATGTATCGCTGTATAAATAGAAAATAATAGTAATGATTAGTTTTTTCACATGTATTCATACTTCTTAGTCATGTTAACTTAGAAAGTAATGAAAAGCTCATAAAAAAATAAAAAAATGAAAAATGAAAAAGAAAAGCTAGAACATGAAATAAAGGCATTAGTGAACATTGAACAATCAATACTTCAAGCCTCAAGGTTCAAAAGTGATCTATCAATCTACATATATTCACAAGTGACAAAATGCTTATAATGAAACATTGCACAAATAAGCAATTTTAGCAAAATTGCAAAAAACATATTTGGAAGGGTTATTTTTACTATTAGAGTGAAAATTGCCTATGGCTCATTTCGTGTTATAGTAAAATTAGGCCAGGGCCCTATTTCCTATTAGATAAGATTTGGTCATGCCCATATTTATTAGAGTGAGATTTGGTCAGGGCCCATATCTATTAGAGTCAAATTTGGCTATACCAATTTTCAATTAGAGTGTTATTTGGCCACGTCTATTTTCAATTAGACTGAAATTTAATTAAGGCCTGATTTCAGTTAGAGTGAAACTTAATTAAGGCCTATTTTCAATTAGAGTGAAATTTAACTAAGGCCTGTATTTAATTAGTGTGAAATTTAATTAAGTCCTACTTTCAACTAAAATGAAATTTAATTAAGACCCTTTTTTTGTATTAAAGTGATTAATAAATAGGATTAGTAATGCAAAATATTTTGCTAATCTTGTTAATGCCGAGTGTGTTCATTAGTAGGTAGGCCCATAGAAGCATGTAAGACTGAGATTCGTCTTAGGTAGGCCCATAGAAGCATGTAATAGACCAAGAAAACCAAAGAGGCCTTTCCAAACCCTATTTCATTCTTCAAATAAAAGATCGTGAAAACCAGAAGGGCTTTCCAAACCCTATTTCACATTTAAAAGGAAAGGAAGGGAGGACGGAGGAGGAAAAAAAAAAGAAATGAAGAGAGAAGGTTGTTGCTGCCTTCTGCCGGACGGTGGTCATGCTGCTGCCGGATGGTGGTGATGCTGCTGCTGCAGCTAGATGACCGTGGTGGATCAGCTGCTCCAGGTATGCCCTTTTCTTTTTTCTGTTTTTTTTTTTTTTAATGTTTTTTCTTTCTTTCTTTCTGTTTGGACTTCCTCTCTTTCTTTTATTTTTTATTTCCATTGGTGTTCTACTTCCACCCAGCCAACGAATGAATTTTTTTTTTTTTTTTCCAGTGCAGCGGTGTAGCGACCGATACATATATGTAGCGGTTCGTATCGGCCGCTACGGGCCGCCACGGTTGAGAGCACCGATAAAATACATTTATCGTAGCGGCCACTGCCGCTACGCCCGATTTATTAGCCGCTACATAGATATTTTCATCCTTGGTTCCAGCCATAGTCGAATCATTATAATGGGCTGGTCATGGTTCTCCCACTAAGATTCCTTTCTCAAATGGTTAATTGATGCTATCAATGATACCTAGGGTGTAAATTATTGAAGTTTGAAATTCTGAACTCATGTTTGTCCATTAATTTACATATGCCAAGACACACACACATATACATATATATAGACTACTTATCAGGAACACGCCTCCTGTATGTAGCATCCCATTGCGTGACGCATTTTCAAACGTTGGATGAAATCCAACGGCTTTCCATTTGTTCAGCAACTTTTCAAGTTGTCTCATGAGAAATTGATTAAATACATTAATATCTCATGATATTTTGAAAGTAAATTGGCCAATGAAATGACATTTAGCTTCTCGAGAACGGTTCGTCCTTTTCTAACTTTCCTACTTTTTCATTTTTGGAAGTTGTGCAAAGAGAAGATAGACAGAATGGGAAGACAAACAAGGTAGAGAAGTTCGGTCTAAATTATGGGGTAGTTCAGATTCAGATCATTCTTGATGGAGTGGATTTCTGCAAGAAAATCCTGTTGTGGTCAGTTGTTGTAGAGACAATAGGATCGGATTTTGAAGGGGGCCTTTGTTGTAGATCCTCAGGGAAAGTGGGGATTTTGGGTATTTTTCACCAGCACCGAAGGAAAAGCCAAGTTTCTGTCATGAACTGTAATGCAGCACTGTATTGTCGTCGCTGCTGGAGAAGAAGATACGGGATCCGGACTCGTTTTACCTTGAAGAAGCAGCAACAACGATAGGTTCTATGAAATGTCACTGAGAGATTCATATCCGGTTTCACTGTTTCAGAGGGCCACACCGTGTAATGTTTTTACAGGTTACCTGTTGGAGGGAAATGTTTTTACAAGTTACTTGCTGGAGGAATTGTTGTGAAAGAGTGTAGCGGAATGGGCTGGCTGGGTACAGTTTTGTAGCAGTTCAAATTACGTTCAGCACTTTTTGGTTGAATGGGTTGATCGGTTTCTTTTGTTCTGAATGAACTTGAAACTTTTGTCTTTCTATCTATATTTTGTATTTTGAATAGATTGAAAGTCACAAAAGTTGTATTTTGAATGCACTTGGAACCTTTTGGTTCTGTTTGCATTTTGTATTCTAACTGGTTTCTTTTCGGTTATGAATACATTTACAGGCACAATTATGTGGTGTTGTGTTTTGTTAATGCTTCTGGAAAGCTATTTTCAATCTGTAATCCATGTTTAATGATGATCGCATTAGGTGCAATTCAAATTTTACTTGATTGATAAAAAATTGTACTTACATATCTGACGTGATTTCAAAATAATAGGTCAGGACAAATGGCCCATGGATTGGAACCATTAGGACAATGGGTCAGATTATAGATTCTAAACATCTCATGCATGAGCTGCTTGCAAAATTAAAAATAATGAAAGATAAGCTTGTAGTTCAAATGTATTCAATTACTTGTTTTTTTCATTTTAATCTTTACAACTGCTGAGGAATTAGAGGGAAATGAAGGGCCATGAACTTATAAGACAGCCAGTTGCTCTAGACAATGCAATATTTACTGGTCAAAGTGACTTGAAATAATAAATGTAGATGCAGCTCGACAGATTATGCTTGATCTCTATACCATAGTGTTGGCATTTGTATTAGAATTAGCGATCACAGCATAAACAGCTTGAAGTTCTTTACTCTCTTTACATAGTGTTGGCATTTGTAGTAGAATTAGCGATCACAGCATAAACAGCTTGAAGTTATTTACTCTCTTTACACCACCAAAATTAACCACAAGGATGCTTACATAGCTTGGTAAGGCCAGGTTCTCATCATATGAATTAAGTTCAATTGTTATAAAAAAGATGAATTAAGTTCGATCTGATTAATGAGTTAGAGGTACTTCCCAATGGTTGGCAAGGGAAATAGTTTAAATATATACACAGATCGTTAGGTACAATACTAGCATCGATGTAAGAAAGGACCATGTAATACTGCACTCACAAAATACTAACTCAGAGGTACCTAAATTTATATAAAATGGAAGAAACCAATGTGTACAATAGTTACATGAAAAAAGAAAAGACATAATCCTTCGAACCCTTCTTTTCCCTTTTATTCAAAGTTTAAATTATTCTCTGAAAAAATAAAATTACCCTTCTTTTCCTTTTATTCAAAGGAGAATACAAATTAAAAAACCCCTTCTTCATGGAGGAGAATCCATTTTCAAATTTAAAGAAAAAAGAATAGAGGAAGCCATTAACTAAAAAAAAGGTAGGAAGAACCTCCATCTAATCCTTCCAACCCTCACTCTTCACCTCTTTGCTACACCTCTTATAAAAATATAAAACCCTCTGTCATGAATCCCTACAAATTCAAACAAGCACTTCTGCTTAGTTTTTACATCAAAACTAGCACATTTCCCAACTTACTCCTACAGAAGAACCCGTATCAATCGGACATCTAACCAATCAATCTAAAACAGAAATAAACATAGAAGTAATTAGAGAAAAAAAAGTGTCTTGCAGGAGTGGAGTTGGCCGTCAACCACTGCTCATGGCTGCAGCAGAAAGCATGAGAGATCTCTAGAGTCCGTACGACATAACGAGGGGCGGAGGGAAGGCGGTGAGAAACGGAGCTCAATCCTCTTGTTTCATCGAAATGCTATCGCATCCCCATTTCGTTATTCTTCTCCTTATACGCCCCCATCTCAACCAAAGAGAAAAGGAGCGGGATGGAGAGAAAAAGAAGAGGGAAAGACTAAAGGTAAAAAAGAGGAGCCGCTCTCAATAAGTTAATGTCATTTCATTGGCTTATTTACTTTCAAAATATCATGAGATAGTAATGTATTTAATCAATTTCTCATGATACAACTTGAAAAGATGCTGAACAGCAGAAAAGCCGTTGGATTTCATCCAACATTTGAAAAAGCGTCGCACAGCGAGATGCTCCATACGCGAGGCACGAACCTAATAAGTACTCCACACACACATATATATATATATATATATCTGTGTGTGTATTATATTATATTTATTCATGGTGAATGAAGTCAAGCTTTCCTATTGATGTGATCTGTTATAGTATTTTCACGTGCTTTAATGTATACCTATGTACTCGTATGTAGAATTTCTCGTAAACATGACTAATTGTAGTTCTCTGCCATGGAATATGTATGTGTTATGCTGACAAGTGAGTACAAGTATTGCTAAATTGTGAGTTTTCTGACATGGTTGATATGCCAATACAAGGCATGACTGTATTGGTTCCGTATATTTGAATTTAAAAAAAGAAAAATTTAGAAGATGCAACTGGTTGTATCCCATATGGGGAGTAAACCCCTGGACCGAACTCAGTTAGTGGAGATAGGCCCAAGCTGAATCATTATTGGGTTGGTTAATCCCCTCTTGGGATTTGGACCCTGGTCGAATCCAAACCTGATGTTTACAGTATAGGGGAATCAGGAATTTGGGCTTGAGCAGTTGAACTTTAGAATGTGTGCTATGAAATTATTTCTTTACATAACAGGTTGCCTATGATGAGATTGAGTATAGCTGGTTCATTGTTGTGATCATATGATCCTTGTAACTGAATACATAATTCATTTTGTGGTTGTGGCGTGTCAACTAAAGAACTATTCCTGCGCCCATAATGGCTGGCTATGTGATCATCCCCTTACACATCTGATAGCAATACTGAATTTGGTGAGGGCAGCTTAAATCTATATATTAGGATATGGGGGCTGATTACAGAAGACGTTGGAAAAGTGTAAATGAATAAATCTGAATTTGAGTGGAGAGTTGGTTAAAGGAGTATGGGAATGATGTGTGCCGTCTAAGAACTTAGATACAGTCAGGAATTACCCTCAGGCATCCTAAACCGCTAAGTATGGTACAAAGGCCCTCCGTGAATGATATTGTCTGACTTAGGTCAGCCTCGTGATGATAATAATGTCTTGACATAGGTCAGCCTAGTGAGAAAGATGATCGTCTGGCTTCAAGTCAGCCTTGGGACTAGGTTGTCTAACTTTGGGTCAGCCTCGGGAGAACGAAAATTCTTTGGTAGAGCCTAGATGTTGTTGGTCACCTCGAGCTTGTGCGTATAAATGTTAAGAAGGTACCATGTTGATCTGGGCTTTCGGGTACTTGATCCTTGTTGGCCTGTGCTACCAGGCGGCTAGGAAGTTGTGTTGAGATCATGGTTTAAAAGAACGGACTTGGGACCCAACTCGCCCAGGGCCGAGTCCGAGTCGGGCGGCATGGAACTCGGCTGAGTCCTTTTTGCAGTGCTTTTAAAAAGAAATAAAGGAAGAAGAAGCTGCTGCTGCATGGGTCTAATAAAGTTTTTTTTTTTAAAAAGGTGTACCAACAGTCAACAGAGGAGCAGTGTTGCAGGTGGTAGCAGCCAGCCAGTGAGCAGAAAAGCAAGCAGCAGCAATGAGCATCAAAAAGGCAAAAAGCAGGCAGCAGCAGAAATGCAAAAAGCAACCAACACTAGCAGCAAAAAGCAGCCAACAGCAGCCAGAACAGAGCAACAGCACATCAACAGCTATCTTCTCTCTCTGCCAGTCCTCCCATCTCCGACCTGCTGCCTTTCTCCTCTCGTTTCCCCCTAAAACTGCCAAAAATCATTTCCTTTTTCACTTTTATAATTGTTTCTCTCCCCTTCCCCACTCTAGTTAAAGAATTTTTTTTATAAAAGACCCCTTTCGTTTTATTTTTTTCAGTTTTTACTTCAAGTTCAACACGACTTCTAAGCCGAGTCCGAGTTGAGACCTTGACTGGTGGGGTGGAATATAATCAAAATATTGTAATTGCATGAGTCTCTTACGTGGATGAGCCTATTTAATTGAATTGTGCTCTTATATTCTTATGATTTTATGTCTGCAACTGGAGTTGTATGTTTATTCACTCGGTATCCACTGACTCCTGGATTTCCCCTTCCAAGTGACCGAGATTTACAGACTGAGGAATATCGTGATGACCAAGTTTAGACTTTGGTATGCACACTTGAGCGACGGAGCCACCTACCTGAAGAAGAGAACTACATCTGATAGTTTATTTAGTTTATTTCATTGAATTTTATAGACAACGTAATTGATTTATTTTATTGGACAATGTTGCCTTTATTGAATAGATTTGGGTTCTTTAATAAAAAGTTGGTTAAGTGGGTAAATGCCTGAATCTTTATGTGATTTTGATTCAACCTATGCCTACGTATGATGCTTATGTGTCGCGATTCGGAATCCGATATGGCCCCGGAGTTCAGGGCGTGACACACTTTGAAGGAGCTGAAAGGTGGAAGAAGGGTTCCTCGAATTGTAGTGGATTTGTGGAATTGTTGATCCTCTTTTAAGGGTTCTTTGATACCTTTTTTAAGTTTTTGACAACTCTTTCATTGCTTATAGAGACTTTGACCAAATCAATTAAACGCTTCTAGAAAGGTAGTTGATCCTCTAGAGGCTTCGATGATCCTATCGGAGATTCCAAGGGCATCATCAATTGTCGTGAGGTATCGATCAAAGGAGGTCCTATCTTAAAGGGGCTCGGCAAGAAAAAATTGAAGACGACATCTCTTCGAATCATCCCGGAGCTGCGATCGGTATCTCTACAATAAAAGTTGAGGAAGTCGACTGTGCCAATTGAGTTTGTTCGATCCTTTATAAAGTACCTCTTTCCTCCAAGTAATAAACCTTCATCTCCTCTATGACTTCGAGTGTGAGTTATTCACGGGCATTTTGGATCCACCCAGTTCTCGCGAGTCCCTCAGGCAACGTTTCAATGGTAGAAGAAAGTGGAAACAATAGTGGTGACAAAATACTAGTAGTGTTTTCCACAACTCTTAAGACCAATGGGAGGGCTGGAAACACAAGAGGGAACCTCTTTAGATTGACTATAACAGACTTCAATAGGACAAACTATCTTGAATGGTCCCACTCTACAAAAATTAGACCACCTCCAGAAGATGATCCAAAGTACGGTAATTGGGAGGCCAAAGATAGTGTTGTCATGCCTTGGCTTCTCCAATCCATGGATTAGTCTATTTCAAGGACATTTATGTTTTTCAAATTTGCGAAAGATATTAGTGATGGGGTAGTTGTCATTCTCACAATTTTAGAATGCAAGAAAAGGAACGAGAGTTCTTGAATACAGATTGTATTATTTCTGTGTGTATTTCTATGAAGATTGTACCTCATTATATAGGTATTTACATGCCTTTAATTAAGGCTCTATGAAAGGAAAACAATCTAATTACATCAATCATCAACCTAAGTTAGGAAATCAACTAATTACAACAATTGCTATTCTAAGTTAGGAAAGCTACAGTTGTCTCAATATTGACCCAATCAATTCCACGTGAGATAAGGCATTTGACTACTAATGGGCTTTGGGCCTTGGGCTTGTTTAACACCCCCCCTCAAATTGATGCGGGAGAATCAACAAGCATCAATTTGTCAACCAAGAACTGATGGCGTGGTCGTGGAAGACCTTTGGTAAGAATATCAGCAATTTGAAGTTCAGTGGAGACATGCGGAAGGCTGATGACATTACGTTTAAACTCATCACGTATGAAGTGACAATCAACCTCAATATGTTTAGTGCGTTCATGAAAAATCGGATTTTCAGTAATCCGAATTGCACTTGTATTATCAGCATAGAGAGGGGTAGCTCCTTCTGCTGGAAAACCAATGTCAGAGAGCAGACCACGGAGCCAAAGAATTTCGCAGCAGGCAGCAGACATGGCTCGGTACTCGGCCTCGGTAGAGGATTTGGAGACTTTTTCATGTTTCTTGCATTTCCAAGAAATGAGACTATCACCCAAAAACATGCACCATCCTGTCGTCGATCGGCGAGTATCCGGACAACCAGCCCAATCAGCATCAGAATAAGCTTTGAGAGATAGAGGATTGTTGGATGGAAAGAACAACCCACGAGTCGGTGTGCGGATAAGATACCGAATGATGCGGCGAACAGCAGCCAGATGAAGGTGACGAGGAGCAGTCATAAACTGACTCATCAGGTTGACTGCATAAGATATATCAGGACGAGTGATCGTGAGATAGATCAAGCTGCCAACTAATTGGCGATAGGCAGTAGGATCGGAAAGAAGATCGCCCTCCTCGCGACTGAGTTTGACATTCAATTCGACCGGCGTATCTACAGGAGCTGAAGCAGTAAGACCAGCCAAGGTAATGAGATCAACAGTGTATTTATGTTGATTTAGAACTATACCCTGAGTCGATTGATGAACTTCAAGACCGAGAAAATAGTGTAGAGGGCCGAGATCCTTCATGTGAAAAGTCTGACGAAGAGATGCTTGAAGCTCCTGAATCATGGTTGCATTAGGACCAGTAATGACGATGTCATCCACATAGACAAGAAGTACGGTGATCCCGGATGGAGCACGATGTAAGAACATAGAAGGATCATATGGACTTGGATGAAACTCCAATCGTAGAAGAGCAGCCTGAAATTTCTCAAACCATGCACGAGGAGCTTGCTTCAGACCATAGAGGGAGCGACGGAGCTTAGCAACCATATCCTTCCCAGAAGAGGACCCCGGAGGTAGGCGCATATAAACATCTTCTTTTAGATCACCATGGAGAAATGCATTTTTGACATCCATTTGATAGAGAGGCCAAGACTGAGATGCAAGCAATAGCAAGAATAGTGCGGACGGTGGTCATCTTGGCAACCGGAGCAAAAGTCTCATCATAATCAATGCCATATTCCTGCCGATTTCCAAGAGCGACAAGACGCGCCTTATATCGATCTAAAGATCCATCAGATTTTAACTTGAGAGAAAATACCCATTTACAGCCAATAGGTTTGACACCCACAGGAGATGGGACAATATCCCACGTATGATTTTGTGCTAACGCTTCCAATTCCTCTTGCATAGCCTTGTTCCAACATGGGTCCTGCATAGCCTGAGAATAGGATTGGGGAATGGAAGAGGAAGATAAAGTGGCCATTAAGGAAGTATGGGAGAACCCATAACGGGATGGTGGGACTGAAATCCGAGTGGAGCGACGCAATGAAGAATGGCCGGAAGGAGCAACTGCCGGTGTTGGATCAGATGCCGGAGGAAGAGCAGGAGGGGGATCCCTTGTAGGCGCTGTGCTGTTCCGTCTGTGATACACAAAATTGGGATTAAAACGAACAACTGACGTGTCGTCAGAAAAACCAGGTAAGGACACAAAAGAGAAGTCAGGAGGATCAATGTGATTTTGAAAAAAATACTGATGTTCAAAGAAAACAACATTCCTAGAGGTACGGACACGACGAATGTGAGGATCATAACAAAGGAACCCTTTCTGGAAGGGTGCATAACCTAAAAACACACACTGAGCTGATTGTGCTGTGAGTTTTGTCCTCTCAGAAGGAGGCAAGTGCACAAAACAAGTGGAGCCAAAAACATGAAGATCCGCATAGGATGGATCGGTTTGGTACAAACGGTAATATGGGCTTTGATTCTCAATGGAGGGTGATGGCATGCGATTGATAAGATGAGCGGCTGTAGCCAGTGCCTCAACCCAAAAACGAGTAGGAACGGAGGATTCCAGAAGAAGGGAACGCGTGACATCAAGGAGATGTCGATTTTTCCTTTCAGCGATCCCATTTTGCTGGGGAGTATAAGGACAAGATTTTTGAGAAATAATGCCTTTGTGTTGCAAAAAACTGTTGAAAATCAGAGGACATGTATTCCCCGCCAGAATCAGATCGTAAGATTTTAATGCAGGTGGAAAATTGATTTTCAACATAAGCCAAGAAAATTTTAAAAACAAAGAAAACTTCAGATTTTGAATGGAGAAAGTAGACCCATGTAAACCGACTGAAGTCATCAATGAAAGTCACAAAATATTTGTAGTGGGCATGGGAAAGAGCTGGAGCAATCCCCCATACATCACTATGAACTAAATCAAAGCACTTAGAGGTGTGTGAAGTGGAATGAGGAAATGGAAGAGTTTTGCTCTTCCCCATTTTACAAGTAGCACAGTCAAAAGGCACACAAGAAGAGAAACCAGGAGATTTATTTAATAAACCAGAATTTAACATAAGAGAGAAAGTCTTTGAATTTGGATGTCCTAGACGATTATGCCACAATTGGCAATTATCTCTAAGAGAAAAACAAAATACATTATTGTCAAAAAGATTCCTAGAATTGTGAAAAAGATCCAGTGGAAACAAGCGCCCGCACTTAGGTCCCCTCGCGATCTCCTTCCCGGACATCTGGTCCTGCACAACACAACCAGAAGAAGAGAAAGAGACATTGCAATTATTTTCAACAAGTTGTCCTACGGACAATAAGTTGGAAGTTAAATTAGGGCAAAAGTAAACATTTCTCAATGGAATGGGACCAGGGATATCACCAACAGCAGTAATGGGAACATGTTCACCGGCAGCAGTTTGAATTTGAAGAGGACCATTGTAACTTGTCATAGTGGAGAAGGGGGTGGTGGAATTTGTCATATGATTAGATGCCCCAGAATCAATGAACCAAGTAGAAGATGAAGGTGACTTACCTGAGAGACTAAAAGCAGATAGGGCATTGATAATCATTTGTTGCACTATTTCAGGAGTGAGAGATGAGGAGGGCCCAGGCTGTGAGACAGATGAAGGAGCAGGCATAACTGAGGAAGCCACATATGCGTGTGGAGTCGAAGACTGTGAAGTCTGATACTGCTGAGCCGGATACTGTGGAGTCTGAGACTGTGTTGACGGACGTGGTGGACGACGGCGACATTCAGAGATGATATGTCCCGACCGTTTACAGTAACCGCAGACTTTCTGTTTACACTGAGAGGCAAGGTGCCCAAATTTCTGACAGCTGTAGCATTGGGTTTTGCTCAAGTCCCGAGGTGGAGGCGGAGAAGTTTTATTGGCCGAGAACGCGACTGAATAGGTATCAGTCTTCTGTTGAGCAATATGAGCCGAAGTCATAAGACGCTGTTCTTCGCGTAAAAGCTCATTCAAGCAGACATCTAATGAAGGTAGTGGTGTCCGATTCATCAGAGCAGACCGGACACTTTCAAATTCATTCCGTAGTTTCATCAAAAACTGATCTCGCTGACTAGAGGCCTGAAGATCTTGAATAACGGTCAACACATCGTCAGCCACATTCGCATACTTAATACTATCGTATTCCGACCATAGTGTACGGAAACCAGAATAGTAGTCTTGTATGGACAAATTCCCTTGTGTATATTCAGCAATTGCACATTCAAGATGGAATTGTCTGGCAGAGTTATCTTGATGGTATATTTTCTTCAAATAGCCCCACATGGCTTTTGAGGTGGGGTAAGGCTTGAGGTTCATTATCAGATGTGGTTCGACGGAACCTAGTATCCATGTTTTTATTTTTGCATCCTTAGTAAGCCAGGCGGATATCTTCTTCTCATCTTCCTTGGGTTTAGGGTCAGATCCAGAAATATAACCCCACAATTCCTTAGCCTCAAGGTAAATCTGGAACTGAAACGACCATGCGGGATAATTTTTTCCCGTGAATTTTATCAAGGTAACCTCAGATTTTTCCATCTTCAAATCTTGTTTGCAAAGAAAATCCAATAACAGTGAAGAGATGAATTCTAAATGCTAATAAGAAACTGTGCTGTGTGTAGATACTCAGATCTGATCAATCAGAGAAAAAAAACAACACAGAACTAAAAAGAACCAAAAAAACACCCCAGGCGACCTGGATTTTGCCTGCTGATCTGCTATGTGGGCCCCACTGAAAGATCTGGTCAAGGATCAGATCACTAATCTGAATAAGTGCAGTAATTTGCTTTCAACTGAAAAAAGAATGATCGAATTCCACCACAGATCCAAGATTCTGGACGGTCCAGATGAAAACAATATTAAAAATCTGGACAATGACGAGAATGTGTAAATCACCAACCTGGAAGAGATGAAAAAATCTGAAAAAATGTTCAATATTCCTAGAAAATCCAGGCGACCATGTCTGGATAGGTTGCTGAGGTTGTCTTGATCATCAGAGGTGGGCCACCATACAGATCCGTGATCTGTCTTGTTCAAAACACTGTGGATTTCTTCGGAACAGATCCCTGATCTGTCTTTCTTCACGAGAGAGATTGGTTTCTCTCTAATCTATTGCCTTGATGCTGTGTAAGAACAAATACCTAGACTTCTTTGATCATAGCTCTGATACCATGTCATTCTCACAATTTTAGAATGCAAGAAAAGGAACGAGAGTTCTTGAATACAGATTGTATTATTTCTGTGTGTATTTCTATGAAGATTGTACCTCATTATATAGGTATTTACATGCCTTTAATTAAGGCTCTATGAAAGGAAAACAATCTAATTACATCAATCATCAACCTAAGTTAGGAAATCAACTAATTACAACAATTGCTATTCTAAGTTAGGAAAGCTACAGTTGTCTCAATATTGACCCAATCAATTCCACGTGAGATAAGGCATTTGACTACTAATGGGCTTTGGCCCTTGGGCTTGTTTAACAGTAGTGACCCCTTATTCCCAAAAGAAAAAATAGGCTAGGATTCATGATCTGCATATCAAAAATTTCTAAACTCCAACAAGGAAATCGAGCTCATGGAAATTATTTTTCTACTCTATGAGACATGGGAAGAATTAAGTCACTAACAGCCCCTCCCACCTCAAATAATAGTAGAGTATATAATAAACATCAGTACATGTATGACTTTTTAGAGGATAAATCCGAAATATGAGTCTGTTAGCGAAAATAGTTTGGCCTCAGAATCATGGTTCCGAGTTGAGTTGAGTCGAGTCTACATGACTCGGACTCGGCTCAAGTAAAAAAAAAAAAAACAGGATGCTTTTGTAAAAGTAGTTTAAATAGAGGGAAGGGGCGAGAGAGTATTATAAAGTGAGGGAAAGGCTCTTTCTATGGCAAAAAAAGGTTGGGAAAGGGTTTCTGGTCAGGTGGAGAGAGAGAGAGAGAGAGAGAGAGAGAGAGAGAGAGAGAGAGAGAGAGAGAGAGAGAGAGAGAGAGATGGCCTCCTGGTGCAGTGCTCTGTTACCGCTGCTGGTGTAGTGCTATTGCTGGTGCTGCTGCTCTGCTAAAGGGACTGGGAGCCTGGGACTGTTGCAGTGCTACTGATGTTGGTGCTGTTAGTTGCTCTGCTGCTACTGGTAGCCTGGTACACTGGTCTTCTCTCTCTCTTCTTTTCTTTCTTTCTTTTTTTTTCCTTTTCTCTAGCTGATGTTGCTCTGCTGCTGGTGCAGGTCTTCTTCTTCTTCTTCCTCTTCTTCTTCTTCTTCTTCTTCTTCTTCTTCTTTTATTTTCTCTTCATTTTTCAGTCAGCTGGGGCTGGGCTGGGAGTAGGGTTCCTGTTTTATTTATTTTTTTGTTACTTTTTTCAAGTTCCTTTGTTATGAAGTGGATGGATCTCAAGTCGGGCGAGTCGACTCGGACTCGGCCATCCCGAGTCGGCTCCCGAGTCCTGTTTTTTCAACCATGCTCAGAATCCCTACCTTCTTTGGGAACTATACTTTCCTTACTTCAAGGAGAAGACAGCTATTAAAGAATCATGAAGACTACGGAGCCTCCACTTGAAAGATCGGCCTTTCTTATTAATACAAAAGAAAGTAAAGCAAACAAGCAGCAGCTTACACCAGAAGAAAAGGATAAACTTGTCTGTACTCACTGTGGAAAAACAAGGCATACCAAGAAAACCTGTTGGGAATTAATTGGACGTCCATAGGTGTTGCAGAATCCAAAAAAAATTGCGGCGCGAGAATTCCTACAGTACAGTTGCTGCTACTAATACAGAAAATAAGAACGAAAATTCCCTTCTTGATCTGGGAGAGGTGGTTTGTACTCTCATGAAGAAATTGGAAGACATTCATAGTTAACCTCCTTATAATAAGGAATCATCATCTTGTGCCAAACTTCACTTAGTTCAGTCAGGAACACAAGCTTTGACCAATATATCTTCCACTTCAATGACTTGGGTAATTGACTCAGGCTCCACAGAACACATTACTAGTATGAAACATTTATTTTCTTCATACTCTAAATTTAAATCTATCGATTCAGTAAAAATATCAGATGGATCTCATCTTCCCGTTGAAGGACAGGGTCTTATTCCTGCAACTACTACTGTTTCATTACATTCTAATTTGCATGTTCCTAGAATGTTAATTATTTAACTAAGACTCTAAATTGTTCAATGACCTTTTTTTCCTATTCATTGAGTTTTTCAGGACCTAACTTCGTAGAAGATCCTTGGATGTGGCCTTAAAAATGGAGGGCTGCACCATTTGAATGTGTCACAAAAGCCTAATACTGCCTCCTTGCAATCAAAGTCTTTTTTACAAATGAAGTCTCTCTTTGCAATGCTCAAGTTGGACATGCACCTTTTCTAGTTTTAAAACTAGTTTTTCTAGATATGTTTAGGCCAGTAAATTCTTTTGAGTTACAATGTTAAGTCTGTCAGTTAGCAAAACTTTGTGGAAATTCTTTGCAACCCAACAATAATAAAAGTGATCTTCCCTTTCAGTGATTTGTTCTGATGTTGAAGGTCCGCCCCTGAAAAATCCGTGTTTGGATATGAGTACTTTGTGACTTTTATTGATGGATGCACTAGGATGACCAATGTTTAGCTCATGTAAAACAAAGACAAGGTTTCTAACATGTTTAAACACTACCACAACCATGTCAAAAGTATTTATAATGCCAGAATTTAGATCCCACGTTATGACATTCAATGGAGGTGAATATACTTCAAAAAAGATGTGAACCCTTCGACGCAGGGAAATTATTGAAGCTCAAATGATGCAAGAGAGACCCGTGGTCCCCATGGGTTGACCCGCCTTTGGGCCTAGCCCAGCTATCATTTATATGTTTTGTTTTATTTAGATTTTCTCTTTGCAATCTCTGCGTCTCTCCTAGAAGGGAATGGCGTGAAGCCATGGGCGTTGAAGCCTGATAAACTTCGGGTGGAATCCTGAACTATCCCCTGCCCGACCCGCACTTGGCTCGGATACCAAATGATGCGGAGCGGGGTACCAAGTGCTGGCGGGCAGGGGATAGGTCGAGATTCCACCCGAAGTTTATCAGGCTTAACGTCCATGGCTTCGCGTTTTCCCTTCCAGGAGAGATGCAAAGAAAAGGAAAAATTCAAATTTATTTTCTTTCATTCCTAAAATCTACTGCCAAAGAGGCATTGCAATACTTTATATAAGAGAAAACTAAACCTAGATCTAATTTGGACAATCCAAACACATCGATGGCCATGATTAAAAAATCCACTTAAATAACTAAAAACATAATTAAAAATAAAAAATAAAAAACATATAAACATATAAACGATAGGTGGGCTAGGCCCAAAGGCAGGTCAACCTATGGGGACCACGGGTCTGTCCCGCATCATCAAAACTTCTTCCTCTCATACATCTCAACATAATGAGATTTCTAATAGAGAATAGCGACCTTCTTGAGGTTTCTAGGGTACTTTTATTTGACATTAATGTCCAACAGAAATACTGGTCAGGATCTATTTTATCAGCAGCATGTATCATCAACAGACTAACTATTCGTCTCCAAGTAGGAAATCTATGAGTTCCAACAAAGATTTTCAGCAGCACGTGTTAATGTTCTCGGACCCAAACAAGACAAACTTGATCCAAAAGCTGTCAAATGCAACTTCTTAGTTGTCGTCATCATCAAAGCCTTGTCCCAACTATGTTGGGGTCGGCTACATGAATTTTGTTTCTCCATTCCAATCTATCTTGGGCCAAATCCTCAGATAAGTTACACTTCTTCATATCTATTTTTACTACCAACATCCAAGTCCTCTTTGGCCTACCCCTTCACCTTGGTGGGCCATCAACCTTCCTAGCCAAACATTTCCTTACCAGCGCCGTTGCCGGCCTATGTTGGACATACCATTTTAAATGGGTTTCTCTAATTCTATCCCCTATTATTGTCACCCTTAAATGCTCTCGAGAGCGCTCATTACTAACTTTACCCTTCCTATTTTTACCACACATTCACCTCAACATTCTCATCTCTGCTACATCCATTTTGTGCATATGATGCTTCTTGATTGGTCAACATTTTGCTCCATAGGTCATAACTGGTCTAATCGTTGTCCTGTAAAAATTTCCCTTCAAATGCGTCTTCTCAATGTATCCCCAAAATCAAAAGGGGTCTAAATGTTATGCTCCTGTCACTAGAAAAGAATTGGTCTTGATGGATGTTTCTTTTTCTTAAAATCACCCCATATTTTCCAAAACAGGGTAATAAACCTCACAAGGAGTAAAACAAAAACTCTTCTGCTACAATAATTAGTGCCAAATTATTTTCCAAACGAGGGTAGTAAACCTCACGAGAGTAAAACAAAAACTCTTGTAAAACAAAAACTCTTCTAGTACAATAATTAATGCCAAATTATTTTCCAAAAGAGGGTAATAAACCTCACGGGGAGTAAAACAAAAACCCTTCTACTACAATAATTAATGATTAATCCTCAGTGCCTCCAAACACTGTTGATTCCCAACAAAATGATAAAACATCTTACCCTCCTTCCATTCCTCAAACCAATGGAGAAACTCCGGTCAAAACTCTAGAAATTAACATCTATGTCCGACGACGAAAGAAGGCACAACTTGAAGTTGACATGACTAACAACCAATTGAGAATCAGGAAGTAGGTAATGTTCCCATCTCAGACCCTTCTATTGATTCATTACCGGACAATAGTGATAAATCAATAAAATTGCACTTTAATTTCATTATATCATTTAGATTTATGGACTTATTTAGGATAATTTATTGAATTACATAAAATCATGCATTAGTGCTCTCAAAGTTGGTTTTATGTAAAAATTCATTTAATTTAAGAAAATTGCATGGTTTTATCGAAATTATTCTTTTGGATTATCAGACTATCATCGCGAATATCTTTTAATTCACACGTAAACTCACGTAATTTCTTTGCACCACTGCGTAGTGGTATGCTCCAAACAACCTAGAAATAAGTTACTAGTATGCACACAATTAAAAACTCACAAGCGCACAAGATCACTATGTAATGTAGTGAATTGTAAGTACGAGGTCGATCCCACGAAGACTTGTGATAAAACAATGTCAAAATTAACTAAAAATCAGAATATTAAAATAAACAATTGAATGATGAAAAATGGAATTAAACTATAAAAAACATTAATTTAAAGTATCAAAAGCTAATTGGAAAGTAACCTAAAAATAACTAATATGAGAATTGAAAAACAGTAATAATGAATGAATAAACTAGGGTTTCATCTACTCCCCTAACCAATGCTATGCATGTCCCTTATTATCTTTTAATAAAAAATCAGATTTTATAGTGACATCTATCAACCTAGACCATGGCATATGCTTCTAGATTATTATTCCCCTAAACCTAATTCATGACTGGCATACTACATGAATTGCTCATTATGATGCAAAAACTAAGCATGGCATATGTGTAAGAGTCTGTGATGAGATGAAGAAGACAATAATGGCAAGAAACTCAATGATCTGGGATCATCAATTGTTGAGTATTAATAATCAATAGAATCCTTAGTCAAGGACTAATTACAATAATCAAGGCACTAGTTACAGTGAAAGAATTGAAAGAAATAATCTCCTAATCAATCAAGAGAGAAATCAGCTTAACATGGATTTGACTAAATCCTACGTGAGTTGGGCTATAATGGGCCTCTGATAGGCTGGGCCTAGGGCCTGATAGCATGGGCCTTAGTTATCTTTGACACTCCCCCTCAAATGGATGTGGTAAGTTAGAAAACATCAATTTGCCAGTGAGATCATGATGACGTGGCTTGGGAAGAGCTTTTGTGAAGATATCTGCCAACTGGTTAAGAGTAGAGACATGAGGCAGAGTTATCTTTTCAGTAACAGTATGCTGACGGATGAAATGGCAATCAATCTCAATATGCTTCATTCTTTCATGAAAGACTGGATTGTTTGCAATTCGGGTAGCACTTGTGTTGTCCCCATGAAGCGGTGTAGATGTACCAACAAAGACACTGAATTCACAGAGAAGACGGCGGAACCAGATGATTTCAGCACTCGCGGATGACATGGCCCGATATTCTGCCTCAGCAGAAGATTTCGAAACGGTGGTTTGCTTCTTGCACTTCCATGAAATTAATGATTCCCCAAGAAACATACACCAACCAGTGGTAGATCGCCGAGAATCCGGGCAACCAGCCCAGTCAGCATCCGCATAAGCGGATAAGTGTAGAGAAGCGCCCGAAGAGTAGAAGAGACCATGGTTAAGAGTGCCTTTGACATAGCGGAGTATGCGCAAGGCAGCAGCAAGGTGTGGTTTATGAGGATTGCTCACAAATTGACTAACCGTATGAACAGCATGAGAAATATCCAGCCGAGTCATAGTTAAGTAGAGCAAACTACCAACTATCCGCCGAAAAACAGAGGGATCATCCAGGGGCTGTCCATCATCCTTACTGATCTTGCTGTTCAACTCCATAGGTGTATCAAAAGTGTGAGCATCATCAAGTCGTGCCGAAGTAATCAAATCTGTAGCATATTTCCGCTGATGAACTCGAATGCCAAATTTGTTACGCACGAACTCCAACCCCAGAAAGTAGGTGAGAGGACCAAGATCCTTCATTCCGAAGTGACGAGTGAGATGATGTTTGAGATCCATAATGCTGGCATTATCATTGCCACTGATAATCATATCATCAACATAGACTAAAAGAAAGGTGTAGCCCTTCGATGTCCATCGGAGAAATAGAGAGCTATCCGAATGACTCTGACGAAAACCAGCTTCAAGAATAGCAGTTCGGAATTTATCGAACCAAGCCCTGGGAGCCTGCTTAAGTCCATACAAAGATTTCCGTAGTTTACAAACATGCTTAGGAGGACAGGCATATCCTGGAGGAGGCTTTAAGTAAACAGTCTCCTGCAAATCCCCATGAAGAAATGCATTTTTGACATCGATTTGCCACAGAGGCCAGTTGCGGGCTGCAGCGATACAGAGGAGAGTCCAAACGGTGGTCATTTTAGCGACTGGTGCAAATGTCTCCTCATAGTCGATCCCATACTCCTGTTTATATCCCTGCGCAACCAATCGGGCTTTGTAGCGATCAAGACTTCCATCGGAGTGAACTTTTATGGAGTAGATCCATTTACTGCCAATCACAGAGGCTCCTTCAGGAACCGGTACCAAGTCCCATGTCTGATTAGCTTCGAGAGCAAGCAATTCCTCATTCATAGCATCTTGCCAGTAAGCAATCTTTGAGGCCTGTGAAAATGAGGTAGGTATAGGAGCACTATCCAAAGATGAAAACAGAGCAGGAAAGCCATAGCGGTTAGGGGCAATGGAAAGACGATTAGATCGTCGCAGAGGGATGATATTAGCAGAAGAAGCATGGTTACCTGTAGGAGCAGTAGGCTGCACTGGGAGATGATCAGAAGAGGGAGGCACCATAGGTGGAACCTTGGTACGCCGAACATAGACCTTGAGAGTGGGTGATGGAGAGACAGAGTCCGGAAATTGTGGTAAATAGGACACAGCAAGAGGATGATGATCTAAACGTAATGAGAAGAAAGGAATTTGTTCCATGAAGATAACATTCCGAGAGATTCGCATGCGCTTTTCAAACCGGTCATAACACAAGAACCCTTTGTGTTCAGAACTATAGCCAAGAAAGATGCATTTTGCAGCCTGCAGAGATAGTTTAGTTCGTTCAGTAGATGGAAGATGAACAAAACACAAGCAACCAAACACACGTAAGTGGGAGTATGAAGGAGGATGGTCAAAGAGAACTCCGTAGGGAGTAGTCTTGCCTAGAACAGCACTAGGAAGACGATTGATCAAATATACCGCAGTCTGAGCAGCATCACACCAAAATTCTGGAGGAACTAAGGATGAAAGTAAAAGGGTGCGAACGGTTTCAAGAATATGCTTGTTTTTTCTTTCCGCAATTCCATTCTGCTGAGGAGTGTGCGGACAAGATTTTTTATGAAGAATGCCTTTGTCAGAAAGGAAAGCAGAGAATTCATGAGACATGGATTCTCCACGGAATCTTATCTAAGGATTTTGATATCTTTCTGAAATTGGGTGTGGACCATGTTAAAACACCTCAGATTTGAAACGCATGAAATAAATCCAAGTATAACGGGAATGATCATCAATAAATGTCACATAGTACTTGAAGCCTACCCGACTCAAGGTAGGAGCAATACCCCAAACATCAGTGTGAAGGATGTCAAAGGATGATAAAGCACGAGAATTATGAATAGAAAATGGCAGAATATGACTTTTACTTCAACAACAAGCTTCACATTTTGATTGAGATAAAGAAGACATCATGTTATTATCAACCGTAGAGTCCAAACAACCAAGTTTAAATAAAGAAAGTAAATAGGCATTGTTCACATGACCAAGACGTTTATGCCAAACCGTCCACAAGTTTTTGAAATTATTAGAAGAAGTAGCAAAAAAAGAATGATGTCCAATGTCCAGCAAAAACAGGCTCCCATGTTTACTCCCCGTCGCGATCACCTTCCTAGTCTGCCGCCCCTGTATGACACAACCAGAGGAAGAAAAATGAACAAGATAGCCCTCATCAATAAGTTGTCCTACAGAAAGTAAATTTGCTGATAATTTTGGAACAAAGTAGACATTGGAAAGGGTAATAGACTGTCCAGTGACACTAGATAAAGTAATGGTACCAACTCCAGAAATGAGTAGTTGATCACCATTAGCAGTGGTAATTTTTTCTTTTCCAAGGTAAGGGTGGGAATCTAAAAAGCTATGTTCTACAGATGTCATGTGATTTGAGGCCCCTGAATCTAAATACCAAGGTGAAGAGGTAAGAGAAGAAGAAAGAGATGTAGAAGAATGGAAGGCAGGAGATGCTAAATGAGAATGAGGGTGATACCGACCACCATTAAGACCCATGGAAGCATAGGCGGAGGTCACCGTGCTCTGAATTAGTTCTTGAATCTGTGCTGGAGTCATGGATACAGTCCCGGAAGAAGTGCTTCCCGTGTCAGGAAGAGGTGCTTGAACTTGGAATGCAGCAGGATTATTTTGTCTGGGCATGGTGGAAGGATTTTGCATCTGCTGAGATCCATTCTTCCTTTGTAGGCTGCGACAGTCATCAATAAGATGACCAGAGCGTTTGCAATATCGACAGACCAATTTCTTTCGACAGTTCTTGGCCAGATGACCAAAGCCTTTGCACTCAAAGCATTGAATAGGCCTTTGATTGGGAGCTGCCAAAAGAGCAGACTCAGTATGAAGAGAGGCTAGGGAGGCCTGTGGTTCTTCAAGAATGGTACGCTGAGAGGTGAGGCTAAGTTCTTCTCGAAGGACTTCTTGAAAGCAAGTATCCAGATTTGCGGTGACTTCTCTATTCATGAGAGCTGACCGAACAGATTCAAAGTCAGGTCTGAGATTCATTAGGAACCGGCTGATGTGGGTTTCCTCTTGTAATTTAAGAGCCTCAGACAGAAACCCAGAAGATACTGACTGAATTATCATAGCATCCCTTTCAGTCCATAAGGTGAGAAAACCATTGTAGTACTCTTGCACAGATTTATCACCCTGACCGAATTTTGCAATTTCACTATCAAGTTGAAATTTGCGAGCTTTATTGGTTTGATGATAAATATTCTTGAGATGACTCCACATATCAGATGCAGTAGTATATGCTTGAAGAGCAATAGCAAGAGAAGGGTTAATGGAATTAAGAATCCAAGTGATGACCTTAGCATTGTCTTTAGACCAGGTGGCTAAATATTTTGTGTCAGTAGTTGTAGTAGGTTTAGGTACTGAACCATCAAGATAACCAAACAACCCTTGGCCTTGTACAAAATTCTTCAGATGAAACGACCATGCTATATAATTATTCCCATTGAATTTAACAGGAATAATATCATACTTCTCCATATTAAATAGCAACAGGCAAACAACCAAAGATGCACACAATCAGCAATAATAGTAGTGAGAATGAAATACCAGCCAAGGAGCAGATGAGATGAGGAATCGGATGAGCAATCCAGCAGCAGACAGCACAAACAGTGCAAATAAAGCACCTAGACGAGCTGTAAAATTGAACTTGGACCTGTGCGTGGGCGAATCACAGATCAGGAGTGATCTCTGTAAAGTGGATCAAATTGATTTCCTTCAGTCCAAATCTGATGAGATTTGGAAAAAGATCCACAAATCTGGACGGTGGAGATGAAATCCTTCTGAGAAAACCGTCAGATGAAGGGGTTGGAAACTACCTCAAAGATGATGAAAAAAATCCAGAAAAGTCACCATAATTCCCAGAAATGTTAGTCGACCAAGTTGGGAATGACTGTTGTTGATTTTGTGATCATCACAGGTGGGCCATAGTGACTACAGAGAAGAACAGAGAAGAACAGAGAAGAACAGCGACAAACTGACGACAACACGTCACTGTCGTCAGTGTGTCGATCTCCTTGTGAGATCTGAATAGTTGATCGCGGCCCGATCAGGGGTATGGAATGGAAGGACAAGTTATTTTCGCAACTCCAGGCCAAAGTTTCACTCAAATCGGATCAAAATCCACAAATTTTGACGGCCTTGATGAAATCGGAGGCAAGAAATAGAAGTATCACAAATGTTGCTAGAAACCTCACCTCTTATGGGAGAAAAAATCCAGAAAAATGTCCATAAATACCAGCAATGCTGGTCGACCAAGATGGAGGTGATCTTGAGAGATGTTGAAGACGATATGAAGTGGGCCACGTCTTGATCAGGGATGATCAGACACTATCAGGGATGATCAGACACTACCAGGAAGAAGATCCAAGTCAGGTAGAATGACTAAATCAATGAGAGAAGGTAACTATGGCTCTGATACCATGTAAGAGTCTGTGATGAGATGAAGAAGACAATAATGGCAAGAAACTCAATGATCTGGGATCATCGATTGTTGAGTATTAATAATCAATAGAATCCTTAGTCAAGGACTAATTACAATAATCAAGGCACTAATTATGGTGAAAGAATTGAAAGAAATAATCTCCTAATCAATCAAGAGAGAAATCAGCTTAACATGGATTTGACTAAATCCTACGTGAGTTGGGCTATAATGGGCCTCTGATAGGCTGGGCCTAGGGCCTGATAGCATGGGCCTTAGTTATCTTTGACAATATGTCCTAGTCAAAACAAACAAAATGCATAAAAACAATGGGAAAGATAAATGCATGAGTCTAAGCATGGCATATACTTAGATTATTCATGGTTCTAAACCCTAGAAGCATAACATAAAGATCAATCAAAATTAAATTCGCTACTCTTAAAATTAATTGAACATCACATGGTTGGCATGGCATATACACAACTCATCAATTAATAACATGGTTTAGAATCTCAACCAACAAAACTGAAATCTGAATTAAAAGACGCCAAAAGAGACTACATAGAACTAGGCTAGGGTTTCAATTACACCCTAGCCCTAAAAATTTAGCTACTCATGTCTTTAATGAAAAATAACATAGAAAAGAGGTTCATGATAAAAACTCTAAAAGAGGGTGAAGATGAAGTGATTGGCCAGCAGCTTTTCCCCTTTATTCCGCCTCCAAAAGCTCTCCAAAGATGGCTTCAAAGGTGGCTCCAAAGGTGTTGTACGGCTGCTGTATTAGGGCTGGAATTATGGCTGGAATTTGGATGGGATTCTAGAATGAATAGTGGCTGGAATTACCGTTCACGTCCATTCCCTTGTATGCTATTTATAAGTCTTGCAACAGCCCCTTTCGGCAAGTAGTTCCCTTGTAGAAATAGATCTTCAACCTTCCTTATAATTAGGAAACCTAATTAGATTGAATAAGGAGTCTTCTTTCTTGTTTTAGCAAGCTTTCTAAATCTGGTCCCACTTGTATCTTCTAGAAACTTATTCACATGGACCCACAAATCTGAGATTAATTGCAAGGAATTAAATATGAACCTTTGTCATAAAAGTGGGCCCTATTTCTTAGACTTCTAACTTGACTTGAACTCTTGCTCCAAACTTTCCTTCTTTTTCTCCTTGTTTTTCTCCATTCTTGAACTCCACTTCTAACTTGAATAAGACTTCTAATTTATGAAATTCTTCTATTTGTAATAGATGTGGACCCCCCTTGGGCGTGTAACCCTAGATTGGGTTTCTTCTTTTTTTCTTTTGCTCTTCTTCTTTGATTATAATTTCTTTCTCTAATTCTTTCCTTCTTCGATTTGAATTGTAAGTTGTCCAAATAATTAGAAAGTCTTCTTGAAATCTGGAATATCTTGAATGGGACCCACCATGGTCTTTCTTTGGGATTCACGCCCATCATCCTCTTCATTAATTCCTCTCTTTTTGCTCCTTTTGACCTTAGCATAAAAATTAACAAAACTACGTAAAATCAAATAAAATAACTATGACTAGCACAAGATGAATCATAATTTTAGGACTTAGATTGCAAACAATTAAGCACTTATCACATAGTACACGAAATTCTGAGCAACATGGTATATTCACGTGAGTTCATACGTGTTGAAATTGGGTCCCATGCATAGCACAATAGTTTTATGCATGAAAAGTATTCTTTATAATTATTGTTATCTGTGTAGGAAATTCAATTACTCCGGGGACCACGAGGAGATTTCAAGAGGAAATTAAAGAAGAAAAATTCAAGAGAGAAACTGAAGAAAAACTCCACCAAGTGGGGTCCACCTTCGACATGAATCCCAACGTGGCACGCCCATGATGGTGGGGTCCACTTTGCTGCAAATTGAAAAGATGCTTCTCTCCTCGTTTCTAGGAGAATTTGAATTTCAAATGTTGAATTAGAATCCAAAAAGGAAGGAAAATCAAGCGACTTAAAGGCCAAGAAAGCAAGCAAAGGAAGAGAAGAAAAACGAGGAAAAGAAAAAGAGAATCCAAACCATGTTGGATGTCCCACATAGGGAGACCCACAGCCCCTTGCACGCCCCATGTGGGGCCCATCAATGTTGTAAAAATTAAGATTTATTCCCCTACGGAGAATTTCAATTGAAGATGGGGCCCATGGTGGAAATTTCCAAGAAGCAAGAGGTGGGACCAAATTTAGAAGTTCTTGCACAACAAGATATCCAAATTAGAAAGGACTTCTAGAATCCCTTGTTTCTCTCCTCTAATTTCCAAATTCCTCTCAAAACTTGGACGCCAAGCCAAAACCGCTACAAATCCTTCCATAGCTTGGATTCCAAGTAACTAAAAATTATTAAAGAGAGCCCAAAAGGGGAGCTGACCATCCCATACACTCTCCCTCCATCCCTTGGCCAATCCATCTCCCTCCTTCTCCACTTCTCCTTCTTCCACAACAAATCCCAAGGGAGGCCCTCCTCTTGGCCAACCACCATCTTGCCCGCCCACCTTCACCACCATCCTACCCTCTTTCAAGGCTTCTTCTTCAACTTCTAGGAAGAGCAAGTTGCCGGATTTTTTTTTTAAGATGTTGACGACAGAGGCCATGGAAGGCTAGTTTTCGTTTTTTTCTGGGGAAAAGGATGATGTTTTTAAACTATTATTGGTCTTGTGTGTAATTAGAACCAAAATTAGAATTTATTTAGCCATCTTAATATCAAAGAATGGTGATAGTTGCTTAACTCTATAAATCTCTTTGATGTCTTATTTTCTCCGAATATATGGCATGCTTAGGATCGATGTAGGGCTTCCGCAAAGAGATCTTTTGTGTCGGAATGTTTAAGTAACCATTCCAGAAGTTAGTTGCCTAATATAATCTGACTTGTTGTTTTTCTAAGATGGATTGACAGCCCATATTGGAGAAAGAGGTTTGACATTACCCATACTTCCAATTATTAGGAAGAAATTGACCCCTGGACCTTAGAAATCTATTTATTATTGTTATTTTCAGTTTTATTTCAGTTCTGATTTTTCTTTTTAATTTTCTGAAATTAGTTGTTTCAAATTTACTTTTCTTTGGTTGCAGTTTACTTTTCTAGATTAGGATTTTTAGTATTAGGGTTTTTGGACTAGGATCTTTTTAATTAAATGTAAAGTTGTAATTAATTTTCAGATTATTCACGGTTGGCTGTATAGGTTTTATTTAGGTTAATATTATATTTTTAATAGGCTAGGTCAAGTGCGAAGCTACTACCATTCCCTATGGATCGACCTTGGACTCACCGAGATTTATTACTACATCGTGACACCCATGCACTTGGGGTAGCGATCAAATAGTAAGGAAACAGATTTACCGATTGCCTTAAGCAAACGTAAATGTTCATGCATTGAACATCCTATCCAAAGATTAGTTTCCTACAATGATGTCTCTTCCACTTTAAATCACTACCCAGCTGCAATGTCTACTGTTTTCATTCCATCCAATGACCGGAAAGCTCTGCTGATTCCTCATTGGAAAGAAGCGATTAATGTAGAAATGGAAGCTCTTGACACGAATAGGTCTTGGAAACTTGCAAAATTGTCAAAAGGTAAAAAGGTAGTTGGATGCAAATAGGTGTTCACTGTCAAGAATAAAGTTGATGGATCCATCGAAAGGTTTATAGCAAGACCTGCTGCCAAGGGCTTTACTCAAACACTTGGACTCGACCATCATGAGACATTTGCTCTGGTGGCAAAGCTAAACTCTATTAGTCCTTCTATCTTAGGCAGAAAACAAATATTGGCTGATTTTCTAGCTCGATGTCAAAAATGTTTTCCTAGTGGAGATATACCAACGACTAACAGAAAGAACAATAACATGAATTTATGCAGTCAATCTAGTAAGTCAATTTATGCATTCACCATGAAAACCTCACTTGGATGCAATCTATCGAATTCTATAGTACCTAAAGTCAGAATCAGGAAAAGGACTTCTTTACACCAAGAATAATAACATGAATGTGGTAGTGTTTACAGATGCGAACTGTGCTGGATAGGAGGATGATAGAAGGTTTATTATAGAATACTATAAACTTGTTCGAGGTAATCTTACTACATAAAATAGTAAGAAGCAATATGCGGCTGCCAGATCAAATGCTGTAGCAAAATACAGACCTACGGCCCATGGAACATGTGAAGCGTTATGGCTACAATCACTCTTAAAGGATCTTGGCATAAAGATTAACACTCTAATGTGGCTATACGGAAATAATCAGGCAACTCTATATATTTCAAAAAATCCAGTGTTTCATGAACAAACCAAATACATTGAAATGGACTGTCATGTTATGCAAGAAAAAATTCTCTCAAATACTATCAGTGCTAAACTTCTTCTGATTAGAAAATCAACTGGCATCTTTACCAACTCTCTTGGTACTTGATAGGAATAAATGTGTGCCATTTTGTGCAAGCTGGGGAAGATTAATATCTTCGCTCCAGCTTGAGGGGGAGTATTGGGAACCCAATGTAAATGATCCCAACTATGTTTTATATAAGGGACCGTAGGGAATTAGGAGTTCATTTACGATTAACATTTAGGAGCACATTAGGATTGAAAGTCTATTTGTATTACAATTATGTCTAAATAATTAATATAAAAAAGGGTGAGGGGGGGGGGGGGGGGGGGGGTGCATGTGGTGAGAACACATGACCTCTTCTCCTCTCTCATCTTCCCCTCTACTTTCACCAACAAAACCCCAATCACTTCCAAACTTTATTCCCCCTTCATCTTTCTTCTCTTATTTTCAATCATGTTGACTCTTAACAGTGGATGACAGCTATTTCAAAACTTAGGGAACACTTAGGATCAAGGATGAAAATAGCGGTAGCAGCAGCGGGCGTAGCGGCCCGCCGCCAAACCGCTACGAAGCGGGGATACGTAGCGGCGTAGCGGTGCGATTTGAAAAAATTGCCCAAAAAATCTGAGAAAATTCCAGAAAATCCAAAAAATTGTAAAATGAAAGAATGTGGTTCTTTTGCAAAAGTAAGTAAGAAAAGGGGGCGTAGCGGTGCCCTCAATATATGAAGTCATGTATCGATGTATAAATAAAAAATAATAGTAATGATTAGTTTTTTCACATGTATTCATGTTTCTTAGTCATACTAACTTAGGAAGTAAAGGAAAGCTCATCAAAAAAAAAAAAAAGTAGAACATGAAATAAAGGCATAAGACTTAAGAGTTAGGTCATTACTCATTAATGAACATTGAACAATTAAATATCAATACTTCAACATTC
The DNA here is from genome assembly GCA_012931725.1 of Litsea cubeba. Classification (NCBI taxonomy): domain Eukaryota; kingdom Viridiplantae; phylum Streptophyta; class Magnoliopsida; order Laurales; family Lauraceae; genus Litsea; species Litsea cubeba. The sequence goes on from CM022947.1 coordinate 70,973,335, forward strand.
AAGGTTTAAATTCAATTAAGTGAATGAACTATGAAGTTATGAAGTGATCAACAATCAACATTCAACACCAATTTAAAGTGATCAACAATCAACATTCAACACCAATTTAAAAATGACAGAGTAGAGAGTTAGTGAAGGAAATATGAATACCTTAGTCACCAGCACAATGAGGGTTCTTTATAAAATAATTTAATTAAGACCAATTTGAAATCTAGTGGTAATAAGTAACTATATCTTTACTACTATATAATTTCAAACATAATTAAACAAGTTTAATATCTTATGTAACGAGTTATGATAATAATAGGCATCTAAGCACAAAAACGGAAAGACAACCAGCAAAAGAGTCCTAGCTATCATGGTCAAGTAGGATCCTTTCGTCTTCTTGATTGACACTTTTCTAAAACATGCGCTTCGCGGAGGGGGTCCGGGGGTATCCCCCGGCGGGGGTCGAGCTGATCGGTCAGCTCGCGGGGGCCCAGGGGGCAGCGCCCCCGAAAAAAAAAAAAAAACGATACGTATCGGCCGCCACGTTTTGTGGCGGTCGTAGCGGCCGCTACACATGTAGCGGCCGTAGCGGTGCGATACCCGCTTTTTACAAAATATCGTGGCGGTACCGGCCGCCACGGCCGATATATCGCGTAGCGGCCAATATTTTTATCCATGCTTAGGATATGCATTCAGCATCAAGGAATTAACGGCAGCATTTCTTAGGGATGGAAGTATCATCATAAAATACGGGTAGTTTACTCTCACATAAAATATGCTCTTGACTTGTTACACGCTGCAGGAAATCTAGGTGTAAAACCATGGGATACTCCTCTTGAGGTGTCTCAGAAGTCAGAATCTGTGTGATAGATAACTGTGCAGCTAGAAGATTTGAGGATGTCACAGAAGAGTAGGAAACTTATTTATTTGACTATTGCTAGGCTGGACCTCTCTCATGTAGCCGCCTTAATAGCTGTAGTGCGTAATAAAAAACTAAAATAAGAAAGGAGGAGAAAAGAAGAAGAGGAAGAGGAAAAAAAAACGGAGGTGGGGGATACACACACGCAAAGAGATTGCAGGAGGAGGAGAGATGGCACTTATCTTGCCACACAATCCATCAAAAAGCTATTAAGATTTAATAAAAATATTACAGTTTACCCCTTATAAAGAAGAGAATAGATAGCGCTTATCCTGTCACACAATCCCTCAAAAAGTTCATTAAACATTGAATGAAAGCATTACATATTACCCATTAAGAGAATAGATTATCCAAGTGCCAAATTTTGGAAAGGTATGATCTCACTGCACAACATGCGTCAGTATGGAGATTGAAGGGCCCCATTATCAATGTGATTGAGCAAATGCCTACGTACAGTAAAATAATAGTAAAGTAGATAGGAGAAATCATGGTTCGCCAATACAAATTGTTAAGTAAACTGTAATACCACAGATTCATATATTAAGAATTAAGGGTATTTAATTTTATTTATTGAAGTTTATTAATTATTCCAAATTAATTTATTTGGATCCCCTTGTATTTTTATGTATTAATGATTGTTATTAATATTTTGCTGGTTATTATAATTAATTATGGGTGAGATTAAATTTAATCTCAATTTGTATTAATTTGTGTTGGTCTAGTCCTCATGAGGGTGTGCCCATGAGAACCAAAAACCAAACCAAACCAAACCAAGCCTTTTCCCACTAGGTGGGGTCGGCTATATGGATTTGACGACGCCAATTAAATCTGTTTAGGGCCATGTCCTCCGTTAGATCCATGTAGGCAAGATCATGTTTAATAGTTTCTTTCCAACTTCTCTTGGGTCTCCCTCTCCCTCTCCTACTCTTGGCAAAACTCCATGCTTTCACACCTTTTAATAGGTGCCTCTGTTGGACGCCTTCTAACATGGCCGAACCATCTCAGTCGATTTTCTCTCATTTTATCTCCAATCGGTGCTATTCCTACTATGCCCCCTAATTTCCTCATTCCTAATCCTATCTCTCCTTGTGATCCCGCACATCCATCTTAGCATTCTCATCTCCGCAACTTCCATCTTCTTGACATGATTATGCTTTACTGCCCAACACTCTGATCCATATAACAACGCTGGCCGTACCGCCACCTTATAATACTTTCCTTTAACCTTGAGGGGGACTTTCCGATCACACAAGACCCCCGAAGCACTCCTCCATTTGGTCCACCCGGCTTGAATCCTGTGACTTACATCAGTATCAATCCCTCCATCCTGTTGCACCATAGATCCAAGGTACCTAAAGTTTTCTTTTTCTACTATCTTTTGTGTGCCCAAACTTACTTCTATGTTACCAGGTGTCCTACTTTGACTAAACTTGCATTCCATATATTCCGTTTTGCATCGACTTAGCCTAAACCCTTTTGTCTCTAATGTTTTCCGCCACAATTCAAGTTTAGCATTCACTCCTTCTCTCGTCTCATCCACTAAAACAATGTCATCTGCAAATAACATACACCACGGCACCTCATCCTGGATATGTCTTGTAATCTCATCCATAACTAGGGCAAACAAGTACGGGCTTAACGCTGAGCCTTGGTGTAGACCAATCGTGATTCGCCGCCAGTCGTCCTTATAGATGTCACGACTCTATCATACATATCCTTTATCGCCTCAATATAAGCGACACAAACTCTTTTCTTTTTCAAAACTTTCCAAAGAATCTCCCTAGGAACCCGGTCATAAGCCTTCTCCAAGTCAATGAACACCATATGTAAATCTCTCTTACCTTCTCTATACTGTTCCATTAACCTCCTCAGGAGAAAGATAGCCTCCATGGTTGATCTCTCAGGCATGAAACCAAATTGATTCTCTGAAATATTTGTTATTCTTCTTAGTCTTCTCTCAATAACTCTCTCCCATAATTTCATCGTATGGCTCATCAATTTAATCCCGCGGTAGTTCGCACAGTTCTGAATATCTCCTTTGTTCTTGTATATGGGTATAAGAATACTTTTCCTCCATGCATTAGGCATCTTCTTGCTCTTTAGCACTACATTAAAAAGCTTTGTCAACCAACTAATACCATCCTCCCCCAAGCACCTCCATACCTCAATAGGGATACCATCTGGCCCAACCGCTTTCCCATTCTTCATTCTTTTCAATACTTCTTTAACTTCTTCCCTACTGATTCTCCTATAGAACATATGATTCGCTTCTTCTCTAGAAATGGTAAGCTGCCCCAATTGTATGTCACTACTACTGCTTTCGTTAAATAACTTGTAGAAGTAGCTCTTCCAACGCTCCTTTATCTCCTCCTCCTTTACTAATACCTTTTCATCCTCATCCTTAATGCATTTAACTTGGTTTAAGTCCTTGGTCCGCCGATCTCTAGTTTTAGCAAGCTTGAATATCTCTCTTTCGCCTTCCTTAGTGTCAAGTCGCCTATATAGCTCCTCAAATGCCTTTGCCTTGGCCTCACTAACTGCCTTTTTGGTTTCTCTTTTTGCTTCTTTATACCTCTCCAAGTTCGCTTCAATTCGATCCTTTTGCCACGTTTTAAAGCACTCTCTTTTAACTCTTATCTTGTCTTGGACGGCTTCGCTCCACCACCATGCCTCTTTCTGTACCGGAGCACCCCCTTTAGATTCTCCTAAGACTTCTTTCCCTACCCTCCGAATACACTCTGCTACCTTATCCCACATATTATTTGCACTCTCATCTGTCGCCCAAACGTCTTCCTCTAGTACTCTTTCCCTTAAAGCTAGTTGCTTATCACCTTTCAGGTTCCACCATTTAGTCCTTGAGCATCTATACAACTTCTTTTTTCTAGTCCACCTTTGTAACTGCACATCTATGATCAACAACCTATGTTGGGAAGTCAAGCTCTCCCCCGGTATAACCTTACAATCTTTACAAGCTAAACGGTCTCTTTTCCTAGTTAAGAAGAAGTCAATTTGTGTCCTCGATGAGCCACTCTTATAAGTCACCAAATGCTCCTCTCTCTTTCTAAAAAATGTGTTAGTTACCATGAGATCATAAGCCACTGAAAACTCCAAGATATCCTTCCCTTCTTCATTTCTATTACCGTACCCATGTCCCCCGTGTACTCCTATGTATCCATCTACGTCACGTCCTACATGACCATTCAAATCACCTCCTATGAAGACCATCTCTCCTTGGGGTATCTCTAGTAGCACTCCTTCCAAGTCTTCCCAAAACTTCTCCTTACGTCCATCTCCTAAGCCCACCTGGGGGGCATAAGCACTAATTACGTTCACTATCTCTTCTCCTAATACTAACTTAATTGCAATAATCCTATCTCCATAGCGCTTTACATTCACTACATCTTCCTTTAAGTCCTTGTTTACCACTATGCCGACCCCATTCCTCGATCTATTAAGTCCCGTATACCATAACTTATACCCGGTCCTCTCGATCTCTTTTGCTTTGTGTCCCACCCATCTTGTCTCTTGCAAGCAAGCAATTGCGATTCGTCTCCTTTCCATTGTATCCACCACTTCCATAAGTTTCCCAGTTAGGCTCCCAATGTTCCAAGTGCCCAATCTCAGCCTTCTATTTTGGACTAGCTTCCTTACCCCCCACACTCGTCCAATAAAGTGTGAGGACCCTTGCCTATTTAGCACTGCACCCGGGCGCCGATGCAGCGGTCCTTGCTCATTTATCACTGTACCCGGACCATACAGCGCGTCGCTAAGTAGGGGACGCCCCAACGAAATTTCATTAGGTATCAAATCCATAAAAAAATCCGACTGAGTATTGTGCTGGCTGTCGGCTACCTAACGCACAACCCTCCTCCTTTGTCCGGGCTTGGGACCGGCTATGTCAAGGATACCCCAACATAGGCGGAGTTGTGCCCATGAGAACCAGATATGCAATTAATGAAGGTAAGGTAGTTTCCAGTGGGCACCACTCCTGAATTGGGAAACACTGGTCTAATCCTCAAAACTTGGTAGGACCCTCAAAACTGAACTACTACAATTAAATTAGAATGCCTAGAGAAAGATGGGCCTCATGTGAAGAATAAGTAGATGCAAATAGGAAGTGGGTTTCGACCCTTATGTTGTACGCATACGTCCTGAGGAAGGATATGGCATGTTGGACAAATCCTTATGGGATTCCAGGTTATGCCGCACGCTGCTTTAGCCTTATAAACCCAACAAAATCCTAGATCCCCTTCATACAACTACTCTCTCCCTTCCTCTTGCCTATACATTCTCAAGAAACCCTAACCCTAGTTCTTCGATGGAGAAACTAGTGAGATCTAGAAGAGAATTAAAGAGAACAAGAGGAGGATCAGCGGGGTACAAGCATTGTTGATGACTTACAGTGCTCCTCAAGTCAATCGAGCAATGATTTTGTATTCAAGGAAGGTAAATATACGCAACCTATTGGTGTACTCGGTTCTAGTTGATGATTTTCTTTAGATCCATGATCTTAGAAATTTAATTATGCATAACATTTAGTGGATACTTGAACAAACCTGTTGAGAAATGACATAACATCAATCCATGATAGTCAATCAAGTCCTATGATGTGCCTCAACCCTGGCCGAACCATAGGATGGGTTTTGGCCACCAGCTGAACTCCATCCACGGAGTGTAAGACATGGCCTAACCCCTACAGAGGGTCTGGTTTTGGTAGAATTCACCAAAACCCTTCCTTTATGATTGTGTATTATTCAGAGGAATTTCATTGTAAGTAGAGATAATTGGTTTTTAGATTCTTTGTAAAGAGAATTATGGGCAAGTGATCAATATCTGAACTAATGAAAAACTGCTGGTCATTGATTGAAACCCTAGCATCAGGGTTTGGGTTGGCTGAACCCTGACAAGGGTTCTGGCATGGTCACACCCTCTATAAAAGGGCTGGCCATTGATGAACATCCTTATGCATGGAACATTGTTGACCCTTCCTTCTGCATGAATGTTAAAAGTTATGATCTATGACTCCTTAAAATGCTGTTGGTTTTATTCGATTACACATGTTACATGCTGCCTATGATTTAGTTTTTGTGCAACTCAGTTGTTGTTCGTAACCTATGTGATCATGATGAATGTGTTAAGTGATTCTGTAAATTTGATGGCATTTCAAATCGGTAACGGACTGGTTATGGGACCAACCTTACACAACCGAATACCAATACTGACTCGGTTAGTGGCAAATAAAATCCAGAACATGTATGAAGGACTGGTTGCTGAACCAACCCATTATAGGTAATGAGAATGACAGAAGATCAACTTTGAACTGGAAATCTAAGGATACAACCAACAAGATAACAATTGGAATGACTTTGTTTGGTGGAAACCCTACGGACACCCGTAGACTGATAGCACCATATGGCAAGACGTTTCTATACAATGGCCAACTTTGGGAGATTTACACTTCGGTCAATCTTGGAGAGCTTGACTCACAGTTATGATTCGGATATGATGGACCCTTGAGGTCATTCCATTTAGACCCCAGTTGTTTAATCTGTTATGAGCTCAAAAGATGTGAAAGTTTTTTTTTTTCTTTTGGGCATCCTTGTGGTGCATGACCTATCGTGGTGATCCCAATACAAATGGGACCTTGTGAATGTTATAAAATAAATTGATGTATAATCCTGCTTTGCATGTTGAATGGGTGTATATATATATAGATAGATAGATCAGTATGTTTATCACTTATTTTCAACTCACCCCTGGATTGCCTGCCCCAACTAGGTAACCAGAAATTAGAAGCGGAAGAGGGCCTTGATGATCAAGAGATAGGATTTGACATTTCCGGCTAAATAGCGCAACTCAATAGACTATTAGTGGATTAGCCTCCTTTGATAATAGTTTGCATTATTTATTTATTTTAAAACATTAAGACGCTTTAGTTGGATATGTTTTGAATTTGATTTAGTTATACTCAACTTATTCATTATTGTTTGGAATTCGACTTTAAATAAAGATTTTCGAATTATTTAAGTAAATGCCCTGAAATTCTTTTGTGCATATTTGATTTGATATATGAATGTGAAATGAGATACATAATAGTCATGACGCGGAATTCGTGGGCCACATATTTCGGGTCGTGTAATAAACCAAACATTCTGTAGAGCATAATCCAAGCTTATAATAGATATTTTCATGGGTATTCACGGTCTTGAAAAAAGCATACCCAAGCTTCCGAGCAAAAGGCAATACAAAGCCCCCAAGGCAAAGGTCAACATGGAAGCAAATACCCAAACTAGATGCCAAGTCACCAAGTTCCTGGATACAATGAGTTGGGTAAGAAGACATCATATCTCAAAGACTGACACAATTGGGAAAATGCCAGAGAAAGTTTTAGGTGCAGATAGAAATAATATAAGGAAAAATTACATCAAAAGATAAAAAGGAATTGAGGGTCACATACTTCAATAGGATCGATAATGCCATGTGGAAACCCCGGCGCTGATCCAACAATCTGATGAAAAAAATTGAGTTGTTTAATTCTCAGCAAGACTTCCACATTGCACACTAAAATCAAGGAACGCTGCTGAATTCTTATAATAACTCCATTATTAAAATTTAAAAAAAATCAGAAAAACCATAAAAAAAAAATATGAATGTCAATAAATAATAAGTTCCCTACTCAAATATGATGTGTTACTCACCAAAAATGATAGCCAATGAAAAAGAAAAGAAAAGAAAAACCATAAAGAAATATGAGCATAATCTATGATGCCCATATACGACAAAGGCACACCCTGGACACAATAGGGGCATGGATTTTACACATAAAAAGTTAATATGATGTGTTATTCACCAAAAATGATAGCCAATGAAAAAGAAAAGAAAAGAAAAACCATAAAGAAAGAGAAGTGTCAATCGATGATGCCCAAATACGGCATGGATACGACAAAGGCACGCCCAGGACATAGCAGGGACATGGATTTTACACAAAAAGTGAAGCATCGGAAACGATACGACATGATACATTTGTAGGGAAGTCCCACAACCCACATCGCCTAAGTAATAGGCTTGACATGTCTTAATATACCTGTAAGGGCCTTCCACATATCAGCTTAAGCTTTTGGGTTGGTATAAGGTTTCTAACAACATTGTCCATTTTGAAGTATCCATGCATCATAGGTGTCAATAGATATTAAGTTCCCTAATCAAATATAACATGTTATTCACCAAAAATGATAGCCAAAATAATAAGATAACAATAGGACCAAATAGTTGAAATATACCAAAATTGTGTTCCTGTTGATGTACCGTCTAATCCCTTTCACATCGGCACGATATGCTTTATTTACGGGAACACGCCACAATTTGATGTTAAAATATTGTGCAGCCTTGTCATATGCCGAGTGTGCAGATTCGGGAATTATCCTATACTTGAACAACATAGAGCATTTATGAAACAAATGAATGAATGAGGCACAGCAGGGTTCCCCACCACCTGAAAAAAAAAAAAAAACAAAAACAAAAAAAAAAAATCTCTAAAAATAAAGAATGACGACGACAACAAAGGCACGTGACCTCACATTTCGGGTTTCGTAATGCCTTTCTTCATTTTCATATAATCACGTGATGATTTCATCGCAAGCAATATACTTTCAGTCCCTCCCGATGTCATGTTGCCACATATTTGTCCTCCAGAGGCCTTCTCTGTACTACCAAGCAACCCAGCAGTCATAGCAACTACTTCCGCCTCAAACCGTACTACACTTTGAAATACATCAAGATGGAGTGGATTGGTATGTGAAAACCTGAAAAGGAATGACTGAATCAAGAAATGTATAGAATATACAGAGACAACAATAAAATGGTATGAGATTAAATACATGTCATGAGCAAAATCAAAGTTCAAGGTGACAGGTCATTCTAGATAGAAACTCTCTCTCTCTCTCTCTCTCTCTCTCTCTCTCTCTCTCTCTCTCTCTCTCTCTCTCCTCTCTCTCTCTCTCTCTCTCTCTCTCTCTGAGAGAGAGAAACAACTCACAAGAAACTACATGTAAAAGAAAAAAAGATTTGGAGGAACTTTTGTGTGCTCTTAATGAGAGCGGTCACACCTATCTACAACAACTAGACTCTTCTTGATTTGGGATGATTACAATCTTAATCAACAAATTATGATCTCTGAGATGATTGCAAATATTGTACCACATTGTCATCTTCATCGTCATCAAAGCCTTGTCCCAATTGCATTGGGGTCGGCTACAAAAATTTTATTCCTCCACTCCGGTCTATCCTAAGTCAAATCCTCAGATAAGCTACACATCTTCATATCTATTTTTACTACCTCCATCCACATCCTCTTCGTCTTACCCCTTCCCCTTGGTGGGCCACCAACATGCATAGCCAGACTTTACCTTACCAGTGTCGTTGTCAACTTAGGTTGGACACGCCCAAACCATCTTAAATGGGTTTCTCAAACTATGATGCCTAGATACGGACACGGACATGGGAAACGGGGATTCAACATGGCAACTTAGAAAATTTAGGACACGGATACAGGTACGGTATCACTCAAGATACGATATAGACACAAGTGTACGACACCGATACGGGTACGGATATCATGTGATACTATTTTTTTTTAGTAATACCCTCCCAACAGATTAAGTCCATTTGATTAATAGAAAGAGTACTCTTAAGCTACAGCCATTCTAGCCATACATCTATCTATAATACATGCATAACTAGTAGAAATGGATCCTTGAAAATCTAAATTTGGATGTTATAACTAAAAATCTCAATCTGAAGTGGGCCAATATGGTCAAACTTATGATCCTAAAAATTTCCAGCTATTAAAATAGGGGGAGGGAGAAAAGTTTCAAATTTTCAAGAGGAGGGAAATATCATACAAAGAAAGAGAAGGACAACATATGACAAGACAAGAAAGACCATTTTCCAATACAGTACAAAGAAACTATAAATAAAATGGCAAAACTCTAAAACATGAGAGAGAGGATGGAGAACAAGTAAGCTTGTAAAGTGGGCTTTGACTTTTCAGTATTAAAATAAAACAGAAGGGGGCCGATGCAAAAATAGAAATACTTTTTAACTTTTATAAGAGTTGTCAAAGAAACTATAAATAGAAAGACCATTTTCCAATACAGTACAAAGAAACTATAAATAAAATGGCAAACCTCTAAAACATGAGAGAGAAAGGGTGGAGAACAAGTAAGCTTGTAAAGTGGGCTTTGACTTTTCAGTATTAAAATAAAACAGAAGGGGGCTGATGCAAAAATAGAAATACTTTTTAACTTTTATAAGAGTTGTCAAATCGTCAATACTCAAAACTGAGGTAAAATGGACTACTGGACTGGACTTTGAGCTATGATGCAGTCTTAAAACAAAAAAAGGGGGGCTAAATGTTAAATACTGAATTGTTCTTTTAAAAAGGGTCTTTTTCCCATTTGACCATGAAACCTCTTGGAATTAACAGCGATTGTTGGGGGGGGGGGGGGGGGGGGGGAATGGAGATCAAGAAACAGAAAGAAAGAACAGAAAAGAAGAAGAAGTTGAGGAAGTAGGAGCAGTACTGGCAGTACCACCACTCGAGCAGCATCAGGAAGCACCACCAGGGGAGCAGCAGCAGGCACCGCCATTCGAGCAGCAACAGGCAGCAGCAGTCTAGGTCGAGAACTGGTAAGGCTCCTCCTCCTCCTCCTACTTATTTTTCTTCTTCTTTTTTCCCCACTTGGTCGCACAAAAGGGGCTGATGGCTGATGGAAGGGGGGAAAGGGTTAGGGTTTTATTTTCCTTTTTAAGTTATAACAAAATCACATGAATGCAATTAGAAGATTTCGGATAAAATTCGTTGTTTTGTCCAATTTCAGACGAATTCATACACTTTTTCCATTTATTCCCATAAAATACAGGAAAGCTGTATCCGCACTATATTCTCACCGTATCTTGCCGTATCTCGTACCCGGATCCGTATAGGACCATATCGGTATGGGTACCCAAGGTGAAATGCCGTATCCAGGTATCATAGTTTTCTAATTTTATCGCCTATTGAAGCTAATCCCTAAATGCTTTCAAAAGTGCTCATTTCTAGTTTTATCCTTCTTTGTTTTACCTCACATCAACTTCATTCTCATCTCTACTACAACCATTTTGTGCATATGTTGCCATGGTTTAAAATAACGGCCGATACCGATATGTATTGGTATCGGCCATGACCGATCCGATATTTTACTGTGTATCGGTCTCGGTGTCGGCACATTTCAATATCGCGGACGTATCGATTAATATCAGCCGATATTTCAAAATATCGGTCAAAAAAACGATATCGGTACATAGAAATGATTCGAATGAAAACTTAAAAAAAAAAAAAGAAAGAAAGAAAGAAAGAGGGAGGAATCGAGGGAGACAAAGGATTATGCATTCTATTAATATTTATTGAGTAAAAAACTAAGGGAGATTGGCTATTAGCATGCTTACAACGGAGGGAACAAAAGGAAAAAAGAAAAAAAAAAACAGAGATAGGGAGGAGGTGGAAAGACGAAGAAGATCTAGTGGCCTTGACCGTTCTTCTGCTGCTGCTTCTTCATTGTCTTTTCTCCCCCTCTTTATTCTTCTCATTTTCCTATTTGCATTTTCTATCTCCCACCCATCCCCACGTTCCTCCTTTGGAAGCCGAGAAAGAAGTGAATTTAGGGTTTCTGTTTTTGGAAAAATGTAAATGCCACATTTAATGCCCTCTAAATGTGTGTTGTGTGGTGTAATTGTGCTATATTGGGCAGCTGCCCCTTTTCTTGGTCCATGTAAGGTTTGACTTCTAGGTTTAATGACTATAAATAAGGATGTTGATTCACCATAATCTCGTGGGTTCCATGAGCCACCATTTAAGTCTAAACTGCTCAAAAACATTTTTGGTGTAAAAACTAAAGTGCTTACTTAAATACCATACTTTCTATGATTTACGATAATTTTGTGGGCTCTAGACTATAAACCTAACTTGCTTAATTACATTTCCTATTTATTTTGACTTGTACCATTCGATTAGGGGCCACTTATAAAAATAAATAAATCATTCAAAAATCAAAATAAATGTCACTGTAAATGGATCCTTAATAAAGCTTATTCAAATAAGAGTTGTGTGACTATAATATTAATCATTTATGATTCATGTGAATAAAATATTAAATATTTTGGTGTAAAATAATGGTTAATCACAAGGATACATGATAAATACATTTATTATGATAGGCCCAAGATTAAACACAAAAACTTAATACAAATAATGAATAAATAGTGATAGAGGATGTTTAACTTAGGTGAACCGATATTTTGATTTATAATTGTTACTAATGGAAAAGAACCATGTTTTCTAGCATTTTACAATATTTTGGATTTTTTGAATATTTTTTTAAATTTTTTTGGGGTAAAAGAAATTCACACCGCGAACCGCGACCGATACCGCGACTGTATCGATTTTCTGGGTCGACCGATGCCACGATTTTCATCCATGTATGTTGCTTCTTGATTAGCTAGCATTCTGCTCCATAGGTCATAGCTGGTCTAATCGTCGTCCTATAAGATTTTCCCCTTCGATCTTGTTGGCATGCACCGATCACAAAGCACTCCAGAAACAAGTCTCCGCATCAACCATCCCGCTTTTATCCTATATTCTCTACATCTTCATCAACCTCTTCATCCTTACTAATTATTGACTCTCTTTCTAGTATCACCTGGCCTTCAATTCTTATAGTAGTTTCAGCTCTTTGTATATGCCCACTAAAGCTACAATCTATATATTCTGTATTTGTACGGCTTATTTTTTAAAGTCTTTGAATTCTAAAGCTACTCGCCATCTCAAGTTTTGCATTCACACCATCTCTTCAATCATCCACCAACACTATATCGACTGGATACAACATATACGAAGGAACCTCCTCTCCTCTTGAATATGAGTAATTAACTCAACCATAATCAGTGCAAAACGATAAGGGGTTAGGGCTGACCCCTGATGCAAACCTTTAGTCACTGGGAACTCACATGCCGCTCCATAAATAGTTCCCACACTCGTTACTGCTCCTTCATACATGTCTTTAATAATTTCAATATAACCTATTGGAACATTCCTTTTAGTTTAAACCCACCAAATTAAATCTCTAGGCACCCTGATGTAAGCTTTTTCTTTTCTTTTTTTTTTTTTTTTTTGGAATGATAACTTTTCATTAAAAGCAAGCAGTACAAGAGGACTATACTGACAAGCTTACAAAAGAGAAAAGCAAAATCGCAAACACAAAACAAGACAACACCAAAGACAATAGGAAACACAAGGAAACAACATCGAGCTAAGGCACCGCATTAGAGAGAGCCACTTCTTTTCAATTTCGCATAATCTGATCCAAAGAGTAGCCTTTGAAATGCTGATTCATGATTACCCAAGAAGCAACCGAGAACTTAATTTTTTCCAACAAGGTTCCGCAGCTCACAGACCTCCCTTCAAAACATCTTGAATTTCTTTCCTTCCACAATATCCAAATAACTGTTAAAAAGGACAATCTCCACAACTCCTTCCCCTTGGGCGATCCTATTGGAGAAGACCATGCTTGATAAAGCTCTAGGATGCACTTTGGGAAAACCCAACTGCACCCAAACCAGTCAGCCACCGATCTTCAAATCACCTGAGCAACATTACAACGCAATAGGAGGTGGTCCACCAATTCCTCATCCCCCAAGCACATGGGATAGCAATTGACCACAATCTTCCCTCTTCGCCTTTGATTATCCATTGTAAGGATCCTTTTACGAAGAGCTATCCATCCAAAGACCACAACTCTAGGCGAAGCCTTAATTTTCCAAATTCTACTGACGGAGCTTTTTGAAACTACCCTTCCGGCTAAGGCTAAGTAAAAAGAGGAGACTGAAAATATTCCATCCTTAGAAGCCTTCCACACCCTCACATCCCCCCCTCCCCCTCTGCAATATAATCCCCACTTAAGAGATTGATTATGCTCTTTAAGGTTTCTCCTCAAAATTGGGCACCATACCTTCCGTTCACCAAAAGACAAAAAACAGCAATGAACCCTTGCATCCTTATTGAGAGTGCAGTGGAATTTCTTTGCCAATAGCCATTCCCCAAGCCACATGTCGTGCCAGAATAAAACCTTCTCACCTGAACCAACTCGATATGTAATATTCTCCATGAAGTTCTCTTTCACGGAGAGAATACCCTTCCAAATAGCTGACGCTTTATATAGGACATCATGAACATCCCATCCATTCCTAGAAATAATGTATTTCCCAAACAGTAATTACTTCCACAGGCCATCTAATTCATCTCCTAGCCTCCATAACCACTTTCCAAGTAAAGCTTGGTTCATTTGTCTAAGAGGTCTTATCCCCAATCCTCCCTCCTCCTTTAATTTACCAACCGAGATCCAGTCAACCAAGTGAGATTTCTTTTGTACACTCCATCCATGCCACAAGAAATCTCGTTGCAGCTTCTCAATTCGACTGATGATTGAAACCGGGCACTTGAACATGGTTAGAAAATACACCGGAAGGTTTGCCAACACAAATTTGATTAAAGTGACTCTACCTCCTATGGATAAGTAATTTGCCTTCCATATGGATAGCTTTGTCTTAACTCTTTCCACCACTGGATTCCACACATCCTCTCTAACCGAACCCAAACACAAAGGCAACCCTAAATAAAAAACCGGAAAGGACCCCACCTTACATCCCAGAATGTCTGCATACACTCTTGAGAAAGTTAATTTTAAAGCCTGACACAACCTCAATGCATAGAAGAATTGCTTTAACATTCCTTATCTGATCTACATCTGCCTCACAAGAAATCACAGTGTCATCTGCATAATGCAAGTGAGTGACCAGAGGGACTGCATCAGCCGCTCTAAATCCTCCTAGAAGACCTTCCGTTGCAGCCTTATTCACCATTCTACCCAAAGCTTCTGCTACTATAACAAAAAGAAATGGAGATAGAGGATCACCTTGCCTAAGACCCCTTTCAGCAGAAAAGAAACCTTTAGGGGAACCATTTATAATAATAGAAAACCAAGCTGAAGACACATTCCTGAGCCCAACCTCTGCATTTCTCCCCAAAACCCATTCTTCGAAGTAAATATTGTAGAAACTGCCAATCCACTCTATCGTAGGCCTTCTCCAAATCCAACTTGCAAATTAACCCTGGTTTTCTCTCTTTATTCATCGAGTGCACACATTCATTTGCCACCAAGATTCCATCTAGAATCCGTCTGCCCTTCACGAAGGTTCCTTGCTCGCCCAACAAATTTCTTGGATGGGCCTGTCACGTGGGCTACACAAGAACAACGAGATCAGAACCCGCTCTGATACAATGTAAGAAACCATATACCAACCCAAAAGCTTAAGCTCATAGGTGGAAGGTCCAAACAGGTATATATGAAGCCTTGCCAAGGGCATTACTTAGGCAATGTGTGATGTGGGGCATTACTTTACCAACAATATCCTCCTTCAACAAAGACCAAAAACGTTGGAAAAAAGCCATTGGGAAAACGTTCAGTCCTGGGGCCTTATCTCTCGCAAGAGAAAATATTGCTTCTCTAACTTCTTCTTCAAATTTCTTTTCAAACCAGCAGGCCCTTTCCATCCCAATGCAATCAAAATCCAAATTGTCCAAGGTCAGTCTATCCCATGTGTCTCTAGAATAGAGGGAAACAAAATACTCTAATATGAGCTTAGTAATCTCCTCTTTCCTCTCCACTCTATTTTTTCCTTCCAGGATAACTGATATTCTGTTTGTCCTTCTTCTCGAGGATGCCATCTATTTTTGTCTCCTTCCTTCAACCATTTGCATCTGGACCTTTGTTTCCACTTTATTTCTTCCTCTCTCACCTTTCTCTGGAATTCTGCGTTGAGATTTATTCTAATATTCGCCTCTTCACTAGTTAATTGGCCGGCTTCCTCCTTTTTATCTAAGGACTGGATCTCATCCAAAATGTTGACTTTCGTGACCCCCACATCTCCAAAATTCTCAGACCCAATCTTTAATTCTTGCCTTCAACAATTTCAGCTTGACAGCTAGTCTATGGCCTGCCCAACCCTCCACTGCCATCTCCTTCCACCATTCTGAAATCAAAGCCAGAAAATTCCTTTCCTCTAGCCACAGTAGCTCAAACCGAAACGGAGCAGGTCCCCACCTTTCACAATCAGAATTCAACATGATTGGGCAATGATCAGATGCAGTCTTATGCAAAGCAATCTGAAGCACATCCGGCTACAAGTCCATCCATTCATTTGAAAGCAGAAATCTGTCCAGCCTAGACATAATTGGTGGGGATTGGTGATTCAACCATGTGAACAAAGCTCCACTCATTTGAAGGTCCACCAAAGAACGAGAATTTATCCAATCTGAAAATGATTTCATGCCACCTGAAAACCTACCACCACCCTTTTTCTCACTGGAGAATCTAATTATGTTCCAGTCTCCCCCTAAGCACTAAGCACCACTCCACATTGTCCTTATCATATCAAGCTCTTTCCAAAAGTCTTTCCTCCTCTGATTATCATTTGGACCATACACTGAAGTTAGAAGCCATCTTGAATTATTCCCCATGTCCTCCACCAGCAGCGACAGAGAGAATTCCTCTTTCCAGCTGGTAATGACAGAAATTGAACGATGACCCCATAGCGTCAGCAACCCACCAGCTGATCCGGTGGCATCAACAGCCGCCCACTTAACATCCCTTTTTCCCCAAATCTGCTTAACTGTAGCATCAGAAACTTCATTCAATTTTGTCTCCTGCAACATAACAATCTGGAGCTTCTGCCTTCTTATCAACTCTTCGACCACCATCCTACGAGATACACCCCCCAAACCCCTGACATTCCATGAAGCTATCTTCATCTGGAACTACAGGACTCCTCCTGGCATTTATTTCCACTTTGGGCTGAATAGGGCCTCTCCTCCTCTCGCTCCCTGGCCTTGTCATAATTTATGGAGCAACCTAGGCTGTTCAGTCCCTCATCCCCTTTCTTTTCATCTTCCCTTTCTTTTTCCACCATATACAGATTTTTCCTCTTCACTCAATAATTTCCCATTAATTGACAAGTAAGAAGATAGCTTCAATAGTTGACCTCCCTGGCATGAACCCAAATTGATTTTCAGATATCTTGGTCTTCTGTCTAAGTCTATGCTGCGTTATTCTCTCTCGTAACTTTATCGTATGACTCATAACTTTAATCCCACGATAGTTGGTACAGTTTTGTATATCTCACTTGTTCTTATATAAAGGTACTAAACACTTTTCTCCATTAAGTCGGCTCTTTCTTTGTCATTAATGTCTTATTGACGAGCCTTGTTAATCAAATCCCCTCAATTTTAAGCATTTCCAAGCCTTTATCGGAATGTCATTTGCGCCCGTAGCCTTTCTTGTCTTTATTTGTGTCAATGCTTTCTTCATTTCCACCACTCTAATTCTGTGGAAAAAAGTACGTTTTGCTAACGAAGTATCCTCTCTTGATATTATTCCTTCCATATAATCTTCATTTAAAAGTTTGCTAATCATTAGTGCATATGCATCCCAAGCAAAATTAGATGACAGTGTCAAGAGACCATTTTAAAAAGAGAAGGTTAGCTTCCTACGAGAAATTACAACTAGTGAAAAGATTTTCCTATGAGGGGACTTAAATGGGCATGTAGGAAAGGACAATAGAGGGTATGAAAGGGTGCATGCAGGACAAGGATTTAGAGAAAAGAAGAGTTACGAGGCGCTTTCTTGGGTTTTGATTAGCATTTGACCTTTTAATAGGAAACATCTGCTTTAAAAGGAGTGAGGAGCATTTAATTTATCTATAAAAGTGGCACTAAAAGGAGCTAGATGGACTTGTTTCTAGTTAGAAAACATGACCGATTAGCTTGTAGAGACTATAAGGTTATTCCAGGAGATAGTTTGACCAAACAACATAGATTAGTAGTTTTAGATATTTTCATTAGAAGTGAAAAGAGAAGGGTAGTAAATAAAATGTGCCCTCAAACAAGGTGGAGGTATTTGAATGGAGAAAGGGCAAAAATATTTAAGGATAAAGTAATTGATGGTGCATGGAATTTTGAGGGAAAAGATTGGGGTAATCAGGCCGTCCGATCGAGGAATCGTTCACTCTGATAACAATGGATGCAGGCTGTCCTAGGGTTAGGGCTTGCGTGGGTGCTGAAGCACATGTCCGAAGAGACAATAAATCTCCGCAGAGACGATAAACGAGGACGCACCTCAATGGGAAAACCCAATTTTCATTAATCTAACTCTCTCTAGAAATAATCATCTACAATGCCATATAAATAGGAAAAGAAAACTTAAGCCCTACCAAACCTAACTAAACTAGGAAACTAAATAAATTGGAAACCTAATCCTAAATACAATTATTTAAATAAAATTAGAAACTATTGATATATAATTAGTTAATAAATATCCTAAATCTACTTGGGCCCTACACATGTGGCCTGAGGTCTATCTGCATCATAAAGCGACAATCCTTAAATTTTGTTTCTGTTGAAGGTACTAGCAAGTTAACTTTGATAAAACCATTCCTAATTCTATCCTAGCAACTACGTGCATCCTTCTTAGAATGCATCTCGGCTACCTATAAGTTCACAAATTAATGATACAACTCCAAAGAATAATATTCAAATGTACAAAAGCTAAACAAAATGTGCATCAATAACTAAACTATACAGTAGGAGAGTCAAAAGATCATTGTAAATGGCATCGATTAAGCAACTCGATGGTGAGAAAATATCTGATACCCAATTCACAAGAAGCTACAGACATTCAAATAGCAATATATTCAACTTGAAAACAAACAACCATAATAACTTAATATGAGTAAAACACCCATCTACCTTCGAAGCCATTCAGGTAAAAGCTCAATGTTAACATTTATAAGGTAAGCACACAGAATATCACTGCACAAGCAATGAATATGATGTGTTCTACAGAATGCAGAAACCAATTTTGAAAAAATAAATGTGTTCTACAGAAAGCAGAAACCAATTTTGAAAAAATAAATGTACCATGTCTTACTAACATTGAATATGCCTCGTTGGTCAATGAAAAATGCTCCTTTGAACGACTTCCACCAATGTAGCTGCACAGATGTACCAAAATAATATTGGTGTGAAACTCGGTCATGACAAATGCAAAAAGCAATGTCATGTTAAAAGTGCATATTAAAGAATGGCTTCATTCAAAATGGAAAACATACACTGTACCAGAGCATCGGCCTTGCCAAACGGGGTCATTTTCTTTCTCGTTTTCCAACAAAACAATAACACCTCTCTCCAGTCCAACGCTCGGCAATTCAGTCCTCCAAGTATCCCTTTTAGATTTACTTCCAGACTGTAACGTCTCTACAACCTGCATTAACACAAGAAAAGGAAATGGTAATTGAAATGAACTAATCATAAATAAACACGAGTATAATAAATAGGCCCAGATAAATGCCCTCAACTAGAAAACAAAAGAATTGCAAAATAAGATTTTTTTTAAATTTAAGAACAGAAACTAAGGGGGACTCCTGCAATGGTATAAGATGGCCAAAGGTGGAGCAATGTAATGATCGGAATCCACTTCAAACAAGAGTAATAAAGATGAACATTGATGAAAGCTCACATGAACACCCAAGGCAGGCATGCATTGGACTTTGGAAGGCTTCTAGTCTATTTAGATTCTTGAGTAAAGAGCATCATTATAATTCACAGATTAAGCATTATGAGATTGTCAACAAGAGCAGAGAACTGCTGAGGTAGGCAGTCTTCTATCAGAGTCTTATGGTGTGGACTGAATAAGGTGTGCTCCCATATCAGAAAGTAACAAGAAACCATTTTTTTTTCCCTGTCCTCCAAGAAATGACCCAAGAGAAGTTGGAAAGAAACTATTAAACATGACATTGCCTACATGGATCTAACAGAGGACATGGCCCTAAACAGATTTGATTGGCGTCGTCAAATCCATATAGCCGACCCCACCTAGTGGGAAAAGGCTTGGTTTGGTTTAGTTTGTCCTCCAGGAAATGAGGGAGGAACCAAGAAAAACCTTGTAATGTAACACCTATCATTTTACATCCCCTACTCAGTCAGAATCAAAGAACGCAGGTAGATGTAGAGAGCTACTGGAGGATAGAAGAAGAGCTCTGGTCATAGTCGAAGAATATGAAGAACATCGCTGAAAAGATCTAGGATGGGTAAAAAAAATTGCTCACCCGGTGAACAGCATAGGTGGTATCAGGATGAAGATACATAAGACTGTTAACAACTTGTCTATAACTATAAGGGTCAGTAAGGGGAACTCATCAAAAAGTGTTAAGTTTGGGATCGAGTACAAGTGAAGTGTCAACCACCTTCTCGTTGAGCCCAACACATTGAATAACATCTTTATGATATTTCATCTAAGATAAATATATATATATATATCTGAAGAATAAGCGATTTCAATGCATAGAAAATATCAAAGATGTCCTGAATCTTTCATTTTGAAACCCTAATTGAGAAGATTCTTTGGTGTCTCAATGTTAGAGGTATCATCACCATTCACCAGCATAATCATGACATCGCCATACAAGAAAAGTATTCATCCTCCTGAGAAAGTGAAAATAAACAAAGAAGAATCATGGTGACTTTGAAGGAACCTAAATACTGAGAATACTTGAGCTAAACCACCCAAACCAAGCAGGGAGCTTGTTTCAGTTCATATCGAGCTCATCCCAAGTAGCAAACCTGATGTGGAAGTCATGAAAGGCCAACAAGAGAAGGCATATAAATTTCCTCTAAGAGAAGGTGATTTAGACGGGCATTCTTGACATCAAGTTGAAATAGTGGCCAATGGCAATAGCACAAGAGATAAGTGTCCAAATAGGTGTTATTTTTATAATGGAGGAAAAGGCTTTTGATAATCAGTACTATACTCTTGATTGTATCCTTTGAAAAAGATCAAGCTTCATACCGTTCAAAAGTAGTCAAACTCAGTTCGTGACCGAAATTATTTGGTTCAGTCACTGTACCGAATGGAACAAACCCCCGTCAAAATAATAGGTCTGGAATTTGCTCTTGTTCAGTCAAATTTTGCATTTTAGTTTCAAATTCATTGATCAAAATGGCCAAAATTCCCAATTTCGGCCAAATCAAGTGCAATTTTTTTAAATTCCATTTTAAAAAAAAAAAAAAAAGGCCTTCCATTATGGCACAAAGTCTCTCTTTTCTTGTTTTTTGGGAATCTCTTGTGAATGGAAAAGGGATTTTAGCCCCTCTGAAAATATCGATTTATACAGTTTGTCACTGGGATTTAGTTTATTAGAGTGGCCCACATTTTTCTTTAAGTCTAGTTTGTTTAACTTTATACTATGTTTCAAATATATGTGTACTTTTTTTTCTTTTCTTTTTCTGAACTAGTTGGGCAATTAATATTTTCCGAAACAAAACTTCAACTTTAAACACAAAAATGCCAAACCAGCCGAAAATGTTTTAATCCAAAATCAAACCAATATAGTGTCCGAAACAAAATTGACAACTACGTATTAAAGACCTATTTACAGTCGATTGATGTTTTACCAGGGGAAGAGAGACTAAATCCCAAGTATGAGACTTTCTAACACTACAAGTTCATCGGCCATATAACCTGATGCCAAAGAGGGGAGGCCTGTATGATTGTGGTTCAAGTAAGAATTGACGAGTACCGCAAGAAAGGACTAACACTGGTGAAAAATGACCAATATTAAATTTAAAAAAAAAAAAAACATATCCAGAAAAATTGTGAAGATGAAGAGAATATGGTTGCTGTAAAGTAGAGTCACCAGCATCCGCTGCAAATGAGACAAGTGTAGGTTAGGAATGTCAACAATAGTTGAGCCAAGACCCATGTACAATAGGCCCACTGGCCCATTCTCATATACCACGTGGGATAAGGATTAGTGGACTGTGACTCATCAATCTATTTTGAATTCTTTCCATGTATATAATCTGTATCAATATTCTTTATTCTCTTTCCATTCATATAGATTGTAATTAGATTGTAATTTGCCTTGATTAAGGCCATTAAGTCTATAAGTAAAGAAAAGGACTGATCATTGAGATCATCCAACATTCCAAAGCTTCTTCTCTTCATCTAAAGTTCTGAATCTGACATGGTATCAGAGCCTTTCTTCTTCTTCTTCTCATTCTAGCTTTTCTCTTCGACCTTATTGTCGAATCTTGGTGATATAACTGTCATAGGCATCCTGCTTGTGACTGTTCGTGCATGTTAACATAGTGTTTTCATCAACATCTTGAAGTCTGATCACTGGTGGCCCCACCTCCAATTAGTCCAAGTTCATCAAGGACATCATCCGATCTTGATCATCAGTTAATCAAAGATTGTGAATTGACTGAGCAGAAAAATCTGAGTACTGTTTTGTTCTGGGAGCCATTCTCGTCAGCCATTTGTAGCAACTCATCAAGGGCCCACCTCGGATCACACAACCACATCAGCAGATCATCCCATCTTGGTCGACCACTTCTCCTGGATTTCTTGGACATTTTTTCAGATTTTTTGGCTCATCAGAGGTAGGAGTTCTGATCGATTTAGTGTTTTCCTATTTTGGTGCATAAGTTTTCATCAAATGCTCATAACATCATGGATCTATAATCGATTGGAGTGAAACTTGGTTTGCATTGAAGAAAAAAAGGAGAACTAGACATCCATCAGATCTGATTAGTCATCGGATCATCTAGTAGGCCCCACAGTCCCTCTTAGAACACAAAAATAGGGTCGTCAGTCCTGTTTTATTTTTTGTGGAAACAGTCCAGCAACCTGGTTTTTTGGGCTTCTGTCCATCTCCGGACTACTTGAGATCCAGTTGTGTGGCTGGAGATAATTTAAGTCACTTCCTGATTTTGCAGAAGAGATCATTCTCACAGATCTGAGTTAAGATCACTACTGTCCTTTGCTGCATTGGCTTGAGCCAACTCCTAGATTGAAAATGGACAAAAGTGAACTTTCAATAGTTAAGTTTAATGGAACCAATTATACATCGTGGGGATTCCAGTTTCAGATATATCTAAAAGGAAAAGAATTATGGGGTCATATAGATAGGACTGATCCAAAACCAGTAGAGGATGCCAAGGCTGTCTCCAAATGGGACACCAACTATGCAAAAATAATGACTTGGCTTCTGGGGTCAATCGATCCACAGTACATCCTGAATCTACGGCTTTACAAAACAGCTAAAGGCATGTGGGACTACCTAAAACAGGCATATCAACGGGATAATTCTGCACGGAGGTTCCACTTGGAACATGAGCTCTCTCAGTTTACTCAGGGGACATTGTCCATTCAAGAATACTACTCTCAGTTTATTCGCTTATGGACGGACTATACTGAGATTATCTACTCCAGTCTACCTGATGCCTCGATTGCGGTGGTTCAAACCATTCATTCCACTAGTCAGAGGGATCAATTCCCAATGAAACTTAGACCTGATTTTGAACAAATACGTTCAAATCTGATGAGCAGAGTGCCTTCACCATCTATTGATTCTTGTTTCGGAGAACTCCTTCGTGAAGAAGAACGTCTTACAACCCAGGCTGCTCTTCAACAAGCACTGTCCACTGGTCCACTCACTACGGCCTATGTTGCACGTTCCCACCAGCAGAACAGAGATATGACCAAAGTACAGTGCTATAGTTGTCAGAAATATGGACACGTTGCAACTCAGTGCAATCAGAAATACTGCTCTCACTGCAAACGCAAGGGTCACGTTCTTCCTGAATGTCGGCGCCGTGCTCAAACTTCTTCTCAGAAGGCCAATCTGGCAACTCCGGATGTGTCTACTTCTGCATTGAGTCCTGCTGCCACTACAATGATGCCTGCTCCGCCTGCTTCTTCATCCTCTCTCACCCCTGAAATGGTTCAACAGATGATCGTAAATGCTTTTTCTGCTCTTGGTCTCTCAGGTAAATCCAAACAGTCAAACTCTACCTGGTATATGGATTCGGGGGCTTCTAATCATATGACCCACTCGTCTGAAAATTTATCTCAATTAAAACTTTATGATGGAAGTTTCCGAATCAATACAGCAGATGGTGGCAGTATACCCATTACTGCCATCGGTGAGATCTCACATTCCTTGCCTTTGAGTCATGTTTTTCTTTCTCCTCAGTTATCTACCAATTTGTTATCAGTTGGCCAACTAGTTGATAATCATTGTTCTGTCTATTTTTCTCGTTCTGGTTGTGTTATACAGGATCAAGCATCGGGGAAGGTGATAGCGAAGGGGCCTAAGTGTGGCCGTCTTTTTCCGCTAAAACTATCTACACAGGATAGGAATTTGGTTGCCTCTGCCTTATTTTCTGCTTCTAGTTCAAATAAGAGCTACTTATGGCACAATAGATTAGGCCATCCTCATTCTCGTACTTTGTTATCTTTGTTTAAATCTGGGTTGCTACATGATAATAAAATTTGTCTTAAGGATGTTTCTTTTAATTGTTCTTGTTGTAAAATGGGCAAGAGCAAGAATCTTCCTTTTCCCATCAGTAATTCTTTATCATTGAAATGTTTTGATCTTGTTCATAGTGATGAATGGGGTATAGCACCTGTCATAGCTCATTCTCATTTTAAATATTTTGTGACATTCATTGATGACTACAGTCGCTTTACATGGATATATTTTTTGCATTCAAAATCTGAGGTGTTTGCTACGTTCAAAATTTTCTTAGCCTATGTGGAAAATCATTTCTCCACATCCATTAAAACACTTCGTACAGATTCAGGTGGTGAATATGTTTCAAATGAGTTTCAGACCTTTTTACAAAACAAAGGGATCATTTCTCAAAAATCATGTCCTTATACACCCCAACAAAATGGTGTGTCTGAGAGGAAAAACAGACACCTTTTGGACATTGTTCGGTCACTCTTAGCATTGTCTGTTCCACCAAAATTTTGGCCCAAAGCTCTGTCCACAGCCGTTCATGTTATAAATCGGCTACCCTCTCCGCACATAAACCATGAAACACCTTATTTTCGTTTATTTCATAAGCATCCTAGTTTCTCTCATCTCCATGTTTTTGGGTGTGTCTATTTTGCTCTTCTTCCACCGGTTGAACGAACAAAACTATCGGCTTAATCTTCGAAGTGTGCCTTCTTAGGTTATGCGAATGACCAAAAAGGATTTCTTTGTTATGATCCCAAGGTAAAACGTATCCGGATTTCTCGTAATGTTGTGTTTTTTTAAAATCAATATTTTTTCCATCATCATCTAGACCCTGATCCATCTCCTATGTTTTCTCTTGTTCCTGCCTTTGGTGATCCTCCGGATCCAACTACGGAAAATATCAAGCCTATTATTGTGTATGAAAGGCGTAGACGGGAAAACATGGTTGCATCTGAGCCTCCTGATTTGTCAGCTTCCTCGGCACTTGACCCTGCTCCTGCTTCTGACATTTCTCAACCCGTTCATCTTCGTAGATCATCTCGGCCTTCCCGCCCCCCTGATCGGTTTGGCTTTACCCATACATCCTTACTTGCTACCTTGTCTTCTGTTCATATACTTAAATCACTTTTCTCAAGCAGTGCAAAATGAGTGTTGGCGGCAGGCTATGCAGAAAGAACTTGATGCACTAAAAGAGAATCACACATGGGATGTTGTTCAATGTCCTCCATCCATCAAACCCATTGGCTGTAAATGGGTTTACTCTATCAAGCTGCATCCTGATGGTACTCTGGCACGTTATAAGGCTCGGTTAGTGGCTCTTGGCAACCGTCAAGAGTATGGTATCGACTATGATGAAACATTCGCTCCGGTCGCCAAGATGACAACTGTGCGTACTATTCTTGCTATTGCGGCATCACGCTCATGGCCCCTGTATTAGATGGATGTGAAGAATGCCTTTCTCCACAAGGATCTTCACGAGGAAGTATACATGCGTCTTCCTCAAGGATATGAGTCTCCATCTAAAAATGAAGTGGCATGACTCCGTCGCTCGTTGTATGGACTTAAACAAGCACCCAGAGCTTGGTTTGAAAATTTTCGTTCTACTCTACTGAACCTTGGCTTTACTCAAAGTCCCTATGATCCTTCATTATTCTTGAATAAGACTGGTCATGCTACCACTATACTTCTTGTATATGTGGATGATATCATCATCACAGGCACTCACAGTAACATGATTCAAAATCTTCAATCCTCACTTCAAGCTGCATTCCATATGAAAGATTTGGGTCCATTAACATACTTCTTGGGACTTGAGGTCCAACAGCCTAGGAAGGGACTGTTTTTACATCAACATAAGTATACTACTGACCTTCATGACCTTGCTGGCTTAACTGATACCACCCCTGTGGACACTCCATTAGAAGTCAATGTGAAACTCAAGAAAGATAATGGGGATCTCCTCTCCGATCCCACATTCTACAGACGCTTGGTCGGCAGTCTGATCTACTTGACCATCACTAGACCAGACATCTCCTATGCTGTAAATATTGTTAGTCAATTCATGACTACTCCAAAGACATCACCATATGGTTGCAGTCAAACGGATCATCTGGTACATTCTTGGTTCTCCGACTAGAGGATTGTTCTTTCCGGTTGGCACACCTCTGACACTTACTGCATATTCTGATGTCGATTGGGCAGGATGCCCAGATACCCGCAGATCCACCACAGGCTGGTGAATCACTCATCTCTTGGAAATGCAAAAAGCAGGAAAGAGTCTCCAGATCTTCTACTGAATCTAAATATCGTGCTATGTCCGCTGCCTGTTCTGAAATCCTTTGGCTTCGTGGCTTACTTATAGATCTTGGTTTTTCTCAGACATCAGCTACCCCACTTCATGCAGACAATACTAGTTCCATCCGTATTACTGAGAATCCCGTTTTTCATGAACGTACAAAACATATTGAGGTGGATTGTCATTTCATTCGAGATGAATATGATCGCAAGGTGATTAGTCTTCCACATGTTTCAAGTGAACTCCAACTCACAGACATCTTCACCAAAGGACTGCCTCGGCCACGTCATGAGTTCCTGATTCGCAAATTGCTCCTATTTGACCAGCATCAATTTGAGGGGGGATGTCAACAATAGTTGAGCCAAGACCCATGTACAATAGGCCCACTGGCCCATTCTCATATACCACGTGGGATAAGGATTAGTGGACTGTGACTCATCAATCTATTTTGAATTCTTTCCATGTATATAATCTGTATCAATATTCTTTATTCTCTTTCCATTCATATAGATTGTAATTAGATTGTAATTTGCATTGATTAAGGCCATTAAGTCTATAAGTAAAGAAAAGGACTGATCATTGTGATCATCCAACATTCCAAAGCTTCTTCTCTTCATCTAAAGTTCTGAATCTGACAAGGAAGCCTGCTGTTGATAAACTTGAAGAGGAGGATGAAAGGATGCAGTAGACTCAGAAGAAACCTAGACTGAAAATGGGTCAACAAATACAAAGGAAGGACTTTAAAGAGTAATGGAGGAAGTAGGAAAAGAATAAAATGCAATCTGCTTCCAAAAAGTAACATTGTCTTTTGAAATATGCTTCCAAAAAGTAAACATTGCAACACACGAAGATTCTTAGCTTTTTTATCATAGCAAAGATATCATTTGCACTCATCCCATATCCTAAAAAACACAAGTAGGAGAATAAAGAAGACAATTTGTTGCATTCATGAGGTGGAAGAAGGACAAAAAAAGTGCAACCAAAAATTCTAAGATGGGCATATAACCCACTTTTGATGAAACAAATTCTCAAAAGGAGTGACACCTAGCAAAACCATAGAAAGGGCACAATTAATAAAAAAATGAAGCAGCAAGGATGATAACTTCGCCAATTGTTGTAACCGCCGGTCCAAAGCTCAGATAAAGGATGAGGCTTGCATCAAGTATGTTGACAGCCGGCATAAAACTTCTGTCATAACCCTAATATGAATTCTGAGAAAACATTGTTACATGATCATGCCAGGGCATTCCCTGCAGTAAACAAAGCATTATAGAGACGCCCAGTTACAGTCAAAAGTAAGCAAGCATTTTGTACCAATACGGCACACACCGTGACGTTATATTGAAAATAACGGTCACGTTATGAAACAGACCAAAAAAGGGGTAAAATAACGGATAAAAGAAAAGTAAAACAAAACAGAGGAGAAGAACTCAAGCAAAACTAAACAGACACAAGGATACTTAACTTCAAAAGAACTGTGTAACCGAAACACTCCTTCCCTTGCAAGGCCATCCGCCACATCATTAGCTCGTTGATTATATCAGGCATAACCTTATAACACCCCTTAAACTACTAGCCGAATACTGGCACCATCAAATCTCACTCACCTACCACCACTTGTCATTGTTCCGCATCCCAGGACATACGACAGAAGCTAATAATTCCTCAGATCTGATCAACCTGACACCTCCCAAGCTCCATGCACATGTGTCAAATCTTTCTTTACCCAGACACATAAGTGGCAGGTTCCTAATCTCAATACTCTACTGTTAATGTGCTTAGGTGGGTCGGCTGAAAGGTCTGATGGGCATGGATATTGAGCAGTAGGTGGATTGAGAATATGTTGGACAACAGTACAGTATTGAGATTAGGAACCTGCCACTTATGTGTCTGGGTAAAGAAAGATTTGACACATGTGCATGGGACTTGGGAGGTGTAAGGTTGACCACATCTGAAGGTTATTAGCTTGTGGAGGTAGGTGGGTAGGATTTGATGGTGCTAGTATTCGGCTAGTAGTTTAAGGGGTGTTGCGGCTGGCGGCATGGTTCCAAAGTGGATGAGCAATTGTACGAACAATGGAAAAGTGGGGTTTTGGGGCTTGTGGAGATGATGATGGGAAAATGAAAACATCAAACCTTAATAAATAAAAAAGGGGGAAAGAAGGGGAAGAAGCCAGTGACTTCCGCCAAATCCTTTCCAAGAGGAGGAGAGTATGGGCACCCAAAGCAGTAAATCATTCGTTCCAAAAAATTGTCTTAACAATGTTTAAATAGATAACCGAACTTGATCTCAACAGTAGGAAACATGCAAATGGCTGAGATTAAAACAACTACTTAAAACACTATGGACCGACAACTAAAACTCTAATTCATAAATAAAATAAACCAAACACATAAAAGAAAAACATAAAATGGTGGGCCCTTTGATGGGCCCCTCTTGATCTTGATCTTCTTTTGTCACCAATCCCTCCCATGTGGCACATCCCGATGTGGGGCCTTCATGATATTTGCCACATGAGCTCTTCTTCATCTTGATCATGGGTCATATGTTAAATTGAGTCAGACCCAACAGTGGATCTGCATTTGATTCTCAATCCAACGGTGGATCTTCATCAAATATGCAATCTAACACTAAGAAGTAACCATCTAACCACAAAGAGGCATGCCTTTGTGATTTCTTCTTCTTCCGTTGGTAGACTTTGAACAAAGGAGCTGTGATGTCCTCATCACAAGAGGCCGTGGATCCAATTGACCCTTCTGCATACATGTTTGCATACAGGTTTCCATCTGCAAAGCAACCTTCTACAGCCAAAGCTTTAAGCAGGAAGATGGGATACACAAGATAAAAGTTGGTTAGGGAGGTCAGGAAATTGTTTTTCAATGGAGCCATCGCACCCAATAAAGCAACTTAACTCTATTTGAAGAGACAGTGACCTAGGTGAATACTTTTAGGAGGGTTTGGAGAGAGAAGCAGGACACTTAGGTGGACTACCATCACCAGTCAATCCTTAGAGTTTTTTCAGTGTGCTCGCATTTAAGCATTGTTTTTTATTCGATCTATTGATGCAACAAAATACGTCAAAGATGCGACGTACCTGAATGCATGGATGAAAAAAGCGGCCGCCACGTAGCGTGGCGGCCGATATATCAGCTGTGGCGGGGGATACCGCCACGCCACGGCCGAAATATCGGCCGTTGCATCCGTGGCGGCCACTACAAAGCCGCCACGGCTACGTTTCCTTTTTTTTTTTTTTCGGGGGCACTGCCCCCGACCCCCGCGAGCTGACCGGTCAGCTCGACCCCCGGACCCCCTCTGCGAAGCGCATGTTTTTGAGAAAGTGGCAATCAAGAAGATAAAAGGATCATACTTGACCATGATAGCTAAGACTCTTTTGCTGGTTGTCTTTCCATTTTTGTGCTTGGATGTCTATTATTATCATAACTTACTAGATAAGATATTAAACCTGTTTAATTATGTTTGAAATTGTATAGTAGTAAAGATATAGTTACCTATTACTACTAGATTTCAAATTGGTATTAATTAAATTATTTTATAAAGAACCCTCATTGTGCTGGTGACTAAGGTATTTCTATTTCCTTCACTAACTCTCTACTCTGTCATTTTTAAATTGGTGTTGAATGTTGAGTATTGATCACTTCATAACTTCATAGTTCATTCACTTGATTGAGTTTGAACCTAGAATGTTGAAGTATTGATATTTAATTGTTCAATGTTCATTAATGAGTAATGACCTAACTCTTAAGTCTTATGCCTTTATTTCATGTTCTAGTTTTTTTTTTTTTTTTATGAGCTTTCCATTACTTTCTAAGTTAGTATGACTGAGAAACATGAATACATGTGAAAAAGCTAATCATTACTATTATTTTCTATTTATACAGCGATACAGGACTTCATATATTGAGGGCACAGCTACGCCCCCTTTTCTTACTTACTTTTGCAAAAGAACCACATATTTTTTCATTTTACGATTTTCTGGATTTTCTGGAATTTTTTCAGATTTTTTAGGCAATTTTTTCAAATCGCACCGCTACGCCGCTACGTATCCGCGCTACGCTACGTATCGCCCACTTCGTAGCGGTTCGGCGGCGGGCCGCTACGCCCGCCGCTACCGCTATTTTCATCCTTGCCTGAATGAGCTTTTTAATGAAGTGAATGGGGATGTTGGGGCAGATTGTGTTGTTCAGATTATCACAGATAATTCTGCAAGCATGAAAAAAGCAGGGATGATGCTCATGCAGCAGGCCCAAGATATTTTGGTCTACATGTGCTACGCATTGCTTAAACTTGATCAAAGACATCATTGAGAGAAAAATGATAAGAGGTGTGATAATGAAGGAAAACAAGATTACTATAATTATATCTATCAGTCGAATAGGCTCATAGCAATGATGAAGAAATATACAGACAACCATGAACTACTACAGCGTGGCATTACGAGATTTGCCACCCACTTTATAACTCTAGAATGCCTTTATAAATACTAAGGAGGACTACACCAACTATTTACTTCACAAGAATGATAAGAATCCAAGTGGGGAAAGAGTCCAACACCCCAAGAAAAGCAAGTTATTAAAATTGTAGAGTTTAAAAAATACTGGTTGTTTGTTAATGAGGCCTTGAAGGTTTTAGAACCATTGATAAAAGTTCTTCGGTTGGTTGATGGAGATGAGAAACCTACCATGGGCGTTTTGTATGAGGTCGTAGATAGAGCAAAATTGGCTATACAAGCAAATTGTAGAGTACATAAGACATATTGGAAGATAATCAACAACCAATGGGAGAACCAACTGCATCATCACTTGCATGCTGCAAGTAAATATTGCCTTCTTAAATAATTTAATTCTAACTCCCTCAACTCTTAATAAGTAATGTTAAATTGCGGTTTCAACTCTCTAAATTAATGTACTATGCAAGTTATTTCTTCAACCCATGGTATCGATATGAGAGCCAAAACCGAAGTTTATCTAAGAGGTTCATGTCAGTCTGAAGAATTTGATTGAAAAACTCACAGCGGATGAGGATGATGCATGTGAGGCTATTAACCAAGTGTAATAGTGTATACATTTTTTGTGCTTTTATTTAGTAAGACTTTTAGACAGTTAAATTTATCCTTATTTTTATTTTGTTACATCATAGATTGATATATACAATAAAGCATGAGAAGTTTGGGGACAAGGACCACCCGAGGAGCTATCATGAAGTCATTTCTAGGTAATGATTATAATAATTTCATTCTACATGAGATTAAAAATGAATTGAAAATAATTTAATTAATATTCTTCCATTTTATTTTCAGTTGAGCAGTGGTTAAACTATGGAGAAAGTGCTCAAGTGCTAAGGAGAATAGTAATGAAAGTCCTTGGTCAAACAACTACAATGTCAAATTGTGAGAGGAATTGAAGCACCTTCTCCATTCACACTAAAATAAGAAACCGGTTGACAATGCAAAAGTTGGATAAATTGGTATACATCCATTACAACATCAAGCTCTAACATACACAACGAAGGAGAGAGTTTGAGGATCAGCAGGATTACTTTTGTCCAATCAATTTGGACTATATTTTTTAGAGGAGATAGACGTGTGGATGCAATGGCTAGGGGAGGTAGGAGAGCCAATGCTAGATCATGATGAAGAGCTAGGTAATATGGCTAAGGATTTGACAAGGGAAAGGCTATGAGGGCCGTTGAGCACCTCTGCGGGATAAATCTTAACACATTAACAAAGGTGTGGGATTGGCCATCAGGAGTTGCGAGAAGAGGCTGATGATGATAAAGATACAAGCCTTAGCAGTAGTAGCTCATTTTTGGACGTGCCTCCCGATTCTAATGGAATGGGGGTGATGATGGCGGTGATAATCGTGGCTATAGCGAGGCACCAACCCACATGATGGAGACAATGGAATGTTTTTCTTCTCCTAGTAATATAGATCCGAGTCGTGGGTACCAGAGAATTGTCCCATAGACCGAATTATCACAGGCAAGGGCTACTGGTGGCAGCTATGGGTACTTCTGGTGGTGATGTCGGCCATCAACAAGGCATGTATGGAGTCTATGGAGAGTATTGGCAACGGCCTCATTGGCCATTGCAATCACCATAGTTTCTCTAACAGAGTTGTTGAGGTTCCACAAGTATGGCTACAATCCGAATTATCCACCTCGTTGCCTTCCCATGAATTTTATCACCAAGACTACCCTGAGTCATCTCAGCCTACTAATGGCACATACTCATATGAAGACTTCTTCACGCCTCAACCACAACACCCCTCTGGGCACTATGGGGAGTGCGGCACAGCACTTTGGTGCTAATTATTGTAGGATCTCAGACCCCACTGAGCTGCCACTTATCCCAAAACCTTAGGGAGATAGGAAGGGTAGAATCAATGGTTTTATGGTCTTTTGGGTTGTGTTAGGAAGGCATTCGAGCTGTATCGGTCTTCGCCCCAACACGGGCCCACGAGGTTTGTACCAGGGACCTAACAATCCCCCCCTTCACTAGTTACACACCCGAGCAGGGCCTCGAACCCTCAACCTAACCAGGCTCTAATACCACTTGTAGGATCTCGGCCCCACCGAGCTACCAGTCATCCCAAAACCTTGGGCCCGTTTGGCAATTTACTAGATTAGTAAAAGTTAAGTAAAGCCTCAATTTTTCAGACAAGGGGTCACATCAATAGCACTTTAATTCAAAATTCCCTCCATTTGTTTTCAAAAAAATTCAAAAAGCAACCTCCTTTCTCCACTAAAAGACAAAAAATCTTTACTTTTCTATAGAAAAAGTCAAAAAAGATTCCATACCAAACAACTAAAAATAAAATACCATCATAACCCCATTATATTTTATTCTCTCTTGATTTGATGCTTTACTACACTTTATTTTACATGTTTTATTACCAAACAGACCCTAAGGTGATAGTAGGAATGGTAGAATCCATGGTTTTATGGTCTTTTTGGTTGTGTTAGGAAGGCATTCGAGTTGTAACGGTCTTCACCCCAACACGGGCCCATGAGGGATGTACCAGGGACCTAACAATTATTACATTTCAATAAATTGACGACGGCAATGCTATCGAGCCAGGCCGCCACTCAACCTTGAATTAAGCTCAGATCGTGCCTCTTGTCTTAAGCAGTCAAGTCTCCTCCTAGAAATCAAGGTAATTCATAAATGTCCATACTCCACTGCTTTAACTAATCAAATCATCTAAATGTTAATTGAAATTCATTGTCAATTTACTTAATGATTGAGTGAGTACAGCACTACTACCACTAGGTTTTTTACTTTAAATATTTAACACTATTGGTTAGTTCAAAATTATAGTTGCATCATGTAAAATTTATGATATTTCAACTTATATTAGTATATACATGCAAATCTATTTAATTTAGAATAGGCTTTACAAGTTTCATAGAAGATAGCGATACATGACGTTATGACATCGGGAGACTGTTATTTTGATTTGAAGTGTTTACTAATGGGAAAAGGCATTGCTTTCTAGCATTTTATAATATCCTAGATTTTTTGGGTATTTTCCAGATTTTTTTTGGCCAAATAAAATTTTGCACCGCGATGGACCACAATAAGCACGAACTGGGACAACCACAATTTTCAAGGTCGACCGCAATGGCGACTGCAACCACGATTTTGAACCATGTCACAAACTCTACAACAATAGAAAAAGGTCAAAAAAATGGAGTAAGAATAGTAGTACTACAAGGATTTGAAAGAAAAGATAATGAAGGCAAGTAGAAAAAGGTCAGAAATGGAGTAAGAATAGTAGTACTACAAGGATTTGAAAGAAAAGATAATGAAGGCAAGTAGATTGGGTGATAGACCAAGGTGACGTTCGATATCTACTTTTTGCCATTTGGCAACAATTTGCCTTTGAATCTGATTATCTTAAATCTGATTCAAAATGAATTTAGACCATTTGGCAACAATTTTCGCACCCCTTTTTCCAATCGCATTCAAACAAAACAGGTCTATTGGGGACAACCTAAAACCAAGCCCATTTCAAACAAACATTTGCCTTTGAACCGCATATACTCTGTGCAAAAAGGTTGAGCTACAGTACATGGGACGGATGGACGCCCCTATCCATTTTTTTATTTTTAAAATTTTGGTGCCCATTGGCATAATCCGAGCCATTAGATGTCTTCAGAATCCCAAACAAGGCCAAGGTGTCAAATTTGAGTCATTAATTCATCATGGATTTTGAGCTATTTGTGAAAAACCATAGACCCTTACATATGCATTTCTGAACTTTTGTGGGCCCCTCCCTTAATCAAGATCCAAACCATTGATCTTATTTAGAAAGCTAAACACAGCAATGGGGTCATATTTCAGCCATAATTCTTTGTAAATCTCAAGAAAGTTATGAAAAACCATGAACCATTGATGTACTCAAGAGCGAGATGGCTTAGGTTTACACAATGATCATAGGCGACGCTTTTCTTCTATTTTTAAATGTGGGACCCAAACTAATGATCCAAACCGTTGATCCTCTTTACAACGTCAAACATGGCCACTGATTCAAATGTGAACCATTGATTCATCACGGATCTCGAGATATTTGTGAGAAACCACAGACCCTTACATATGTATTTATAGTATTTTGTTGGCCCCTTTAATCAAGATCCAAACCATTGATCCTCTTTGGAAAGCTAAAAGCGGCTATGGAGTTAAATTTCGGCCCTTGATTCAACTTGGATCTCGAGAAATTTATGAAAAACTGTGAATCCATGACCTTTAGAAGTACTTAAGAGCCTAATGGTCAGGGTTTACACATGAGCACTGGCAGTGCATTTTTTCTACTTTTTTTAGTTGTGGGACCCAAACCAATGATCCGAACCATTGGTCCTCTTCACAAGGTAAAACACGACCAATGTTTCAAATTTGAACCATGGCTCAAAATAACTACATAGCGGACACATTATCAGCAGTAGCAGTTGAGGCCACTACGCTATTTTGAAAATAGCGGCGCACGGTATAAAACCTGGTAGAACCAAGCAGTTTTAATCTAAAACATTCTTTTTCCTATTTCTTCCCCTCAATAGCCTTTGCTAAAATTGTCTCTACCCTTATATGGTTCCAAATCACTAAAAAAACACAAGATCGGATGCTACACAAGATTCAAGTTTTTTTATCACTTAAAAAATTCACACTGCTATGCATCGCCACAACTGCTACATATCACCCACTACGTAGCATTTTTGGCCACTAGCCGCTGCGCCCACCGCAACCGCTATTTTGATCCTTGATTTGAACCGTTAATTCATTTCAGATCTTGAGATATTTGCAAAAAATGAAGACCCTTGCATATGCATTTCGGGACTCTTTTGGGTCCCTTAATCAAGATCCAAACTAATGTTGATGCAGTGAGATCCAAGACCAGGACCCGCAGGCCCTGATGGACCCGCTTGATGCAATCCACATGATCTCTAATTTTGGGATCCCTATCATTAGTTTAGATAGTCTCTAGATTAGTAGTGTTACTTTTTTTACTTATTTCTAGAATGGTAGGTTCCCTAATTGTTTAGGAAGATTTCCTTTCTAATTTATATGTTGATTAGGATTAGCTATTTCCTTTATTGCTTATTTAGAAACAATGCTACTCTATATATAGAGAAGCTCCTTATTGACATGTTCATGTTATATTTTTAATAAAAGTTCAGAGAAGTTATCGTGAGTTCCCCTTTGGGGTAGTTCCCCCAAGTGATCTTAAGGTTTTGAGTCTTAGGGCTTGATCTCACCGTCGGAGGTGTAGATCTTCATCGTGGCCTCCGCGTTACGCCATCAATTGGTATCAGAGACAACGATCCATCTCAGATCGCCGGTTGAGATCGCCGATCCGAGGTACGCCCGTATCCCATCTTTCCATTTTCTGCCCATCCGTTATCATCCCCACCGATCATCATCTTCATCCATTATTATCATCATCGTCGTCATCCTCATCTTCTTCCATGACATCCCCAAACCAATTTAAAAAAAAAAAAAACAGCAGCGTCCATCACCACCTCAACTGAAACTCCACCAGCCCTCTGTCTTACACAAGCCCAGCCAAACCCACCTCCGCACTCTACCCAAATTCCCTAACTCAATTAAAACCTAAAAGCCCCAAACCGTTCCACCAGAACCACTACCCACTGCTATAGCCCCACACCCCCACCCACCATCTTCTACCACTACCAACATCCATCCCACCGAACCCATTCTCTGACCTTCATCACCAAAACCTGAACCCAGCCCGATCCTAATCCACACCAAATTCTTTTCATCCCACATCCAACCCACACTGATCCATCCCATCTCGACTGAAACCCAAATTTCCCAAGCCCAAAAAAAAAAAAGAAAGAGCAAAAAAGAAGACAGAGCAGGAAAAAAAACACCAGAGAGCAGAATAAAGAAAGAAAGGAGAAAGAAAAAAAATAAACAAAACAAAACATAGAAGAAGCAGTAGCAGACAGAAAGAAAGAAAAAAAGAAGAAGAAGAGAAAGGAGAGAGAAGTAAGAGCGTACCTGGCACCCACGGGAGACTCCAGCAGCAAGAGTGCTTAAATAACAACAGCAGCTAGAATTCAAGATTCCTCTCCATCGCCAGTCGCTGCTCCATCGCCGACCAGCAGCTGGCTCCTTCCTCCATTTTTTTTCTCTCCGAGTCGACGAAGGTAAGAAGATCCTCCCTGTTTCTTATTCTCTCCTGCACGATCTCCAAGACAGAGAAAAGAGGCTTTTCTTCCTCCTCCCATGTGTGTAACTTAGGCAGTCTGGGCCCACTCTACAGTCTGGGCCTGATCTGAGTTCAAACCTGACCCAGCCCACTAAACAACAGCAAAAAAAAAAAAAAATTTGCAGAAATTTGCAAAGCAGTATATTTGAATCATTGATTCAAGTCAATATGAAACTTTTTGGGAGCCCCATTAAAATTCAAAGAATTCAGTATGAGCACAAATATGGCACTTGGTATTTTGAAAATGAATTCTATTTTGAGGAATTTCTTAACTTGAAGCAAGAAAATTTGATGGTTAATGAATGCACCCGCCAATTTCGAGAGTTGCATGAGATATGCGAATTGGAGGAAGATGAGATGCATGATTTAGCTCGTTATGTCCAAGGCATGAGACTAGATATCTTGAAAAATATGACGTATTGCAAAACCAGTCAAGATGCATACTTAGAAGCCATCCGTGTTGTGCGCATGCTTCGAAAGTTTCGCAAGCAACAATGAAGACAAAGAGCTCATATTGTGGAAAGACTTTTTGTAGGAGAACATAATCCCACTCTTGTCATTTGTCGCCTCCTCAATACCAATGAAGAAGAGGAAGACGAATAAAAAACATGCTAAGAAATTTCACATGCGGGTGATTGTCGTTGACAAAGCTGTTAATGTGGTTATTGACAATGGTAGTGCAATAAATTTTGTCACACAAGAGGTTATTAACAAGCTTAATTTGCCAACTGAGAAGCTTCCTAAGCCCTACCAAGTCACATGGTCTAATGGTCATGTCATTCCCGTGACTCACAGAAGTTTGGTATCTTTCAAGATTGACGGCTACGAAGATCAGATTTGGTGTGATGTGATCCATATGAATATTGCTCATATCCTTCTTGGACATCCATGGCTTTTTGATCGGAAAGTGCATCATGATACAGAGGCAAACACATATACCCTTTTCAGGAATGGAAGATGGAGTAGACTCATGCCAATGACATCAACATCTCAGTCGTCGTCTACCCCTTCCACAGAAGCGCCACAAAAGGAGCAAAAACTTGAAAAAGTAGCCATGATTGTACCAAAAGAGCAGACTTCTCACAACAAAGATGACATTGAAATGCAAGTTCATGGCAACACTGATTTTGTGGGTACAAGCAATATTGATCAAGTTAGTGCCACTCAGGAGCTGCAACGGGTTGAGAACGTACAGGGTTGAGAACGTACAAGGTCAAGAAAATATTGAAGACTCTAACCAAGTTAGCAAAAAGATTGAACATCCGGTAGATCTCATTGTCATGCCACTTCCAGAAAATCCAATTGCATCATCAGAAATCAAACCAATTGTCCCAGTGGTTTCAAAAGAAGATCAAGTTATTACAATTCCTCACATTGACTTCATTTTCGGGGAGCCACAATGGATATTCAATTATCCTGATATGTTGGTACAAAGGCAAATACTTGACTCATCCACTGGTCAGATCACACATACATCAGCAGCAATGTCACCTCCAACGTACTTCTAAATGGAGGAACAAATCGCATCAAGCTTCCAAGTTATGTCATGCGAATGCAAATCAAAAGAAAAGACGGAAGTTTGTGCGTTTGATTTTCGACCCCGGCGGACATTTTCCGACCTTGTGGTCGGAATCTCTCCTGTGTTATCAATCGTTCAACTCGTCGGAGTCGAGTTTTCCCAAGAGGGGGAGAGTTGATGCAGTGAGATCCAAGACCAATACCCGCAGGCCCTGATGGACCCGTTTGATGGGGTCCACATGATCTCTAATTTTGGGATCCCTATCATTAGTTTAGATAGTCTCTAGATTAGTAGTGTTACTTTATTTAATTATTTCTAGAATAGTAGGTTGCTTAATTGTTTAGGAAGATTTCCTTTCTAAATTATATGTTGATTAGGATTAGCTATTTCCTTTAGGAACAATGCTACTCCATATATAGAGAACCTCCTTATTGACATGTTCATGTTATATTTTTAATAAAAGTTCAGAGAAGTTCTCGTGAGTTCCCCTTTGGGGTATTTCCCCTAAGTGATCTTCCCGTTTGGTAATTTTACTTGTCAAGTAAAGTCAAGTCAAGTCAAGTTAAACATCAAATCAAAAGCACTTTTTACCAAAACTCCCTCCATCTTTTCCAAAAAAAAGTCAAAAGCAACTACTTTTATTCACTAAAAGACAAAAGAACTCCATTTCCCCATACAAAAAGTCAAAAATATTCCATCCCAAACAACTAAAAACAAAATATCATCATAACCCACTTATATTTTATTCCCTCTTTTTATTTCACTTCACTCAACTTTATTTTAAAAGTAAAATGCCAAATGGGCCCAGGGTTTTGAGTCTTAGGGCTCGATCTCACCGCCGGAGAGGTAGATCTTCATCGTGGCCTCCGGGCTACGCCATCAATTGTTCCCCTTTGAAAAACTAAAAGCGGCTATGGGGTCAAAT
The DNA here is from genome assembly GCA_012931725.1 of Litsea cubeba. Lineage (NCBI taxonomy): Eukaryota > Viridiplantae > Streptophyta > Magnoliopsida > Laurales > Lauraceae > Litsea > Litsea cubeba. The sequence goes on from CM022947.1 coordinate 71,013,178, forward strand.
TTCGGCCCTTGGTTCAACGAGGTTCCTAAGAAATTTGTGGAAAATCATGAACCTTCGGGTTCTTAACTATCTATTTCAACCAGTATATTTGTCTTACCATATTGTCTACTAGCAAAACATCTATTCTAATTGCTATACATTATAATATATTAAAGCCAAGGGTTTTGACTGAAAGTTATCCCTTTTTTTCAACAGTTCCACATTCTCTCCCCACTACTTTATCTCACGCAACTACCTTCTTATCTCTTTATCTCATTAAACTACTCACGTCCACTCTCCATTTTCGGAAGTTCTACTTCTTCCCTTCTGCAAAAATCCTCTTTCTGCCTCACCTCTTTTATTCCCTTCCTACCCTAATTTTCTTTTGCGATTGTAAGCCTTTTGCTCTCGGATCACAAAGACAGATACTCTCATAACCCTTTTAATGTATGAATATTAATTTGCAATGCATGGAAATACCCATGCTAAGCACATGTTATTGACTTATTGTGCTAGAATCTATTATCCACAACTCTATTTCATATAGATAAAACTTGCCAGAGAGGGCCTTATAGAAATATAACTAGTGTTAGAGTTAGATATAATTCATATCACCTACTCACCCCAAGAAGGATCAAATAAAGGATTACAAGACAATTTTATGAGGAGGTGGATAGTTTAATACAAGAAATTCCAATTAGTGAAAAGATTTTCGTAGAAGAGGACTTAAATAGGGATAGAAGAAAGGATAATAGAGGCCAGAGGGTATGAGAAAGTGCATAGAGGACCAGGATTTGGAGAAAGAAATGAGTTAGGATGACAATATCTTTGAATTTGTGTTGACAATTGGCAATTGACCTTATAACAGCAAACACCAACTTTAAAAAAAAGAGGAGCATTTAATTTTCCTAGAAGAGGACTTAAATAGGGATACAGGAAAGGATAATAGAGGCCAGAGGGTATGAGAAAGTGCATTGAGGACAAGGATTTGGAGAAAGAAATGAGTTAGGATGACAATATCTTTGAATTTGTGTTGGCAATTGGCAATTGACCTTATAACAGCAAACACCAACTTTAAAAAAAGAGGAGCATTTAATTACCTATAAGAGTGGAACTAATAGGAGCCAAATAGACCGACTAGCTTGTAAAGCCTATAAAGTTATTCCTAAAGAAAATTTAACCCAAGATTTAAAAGGGCAAACTCAAACTCTGCCTAGGCCAAGCCGAGTCTAATTCTTAGTCGCTCTATGTTTTTTTTTTTTTAAAGCTTTGACTCTTCTCTTGCCCTATATAACGCTTTTTATTTTTATATTTTTTTTAAGATTTTTTTGATAAGAACTTGTGGAATCATTCCATAACTCAGGGCGGTCTCACAAAAGAGGAGAATCTAGAGAGAGAGAGAGAGAGAGAGAGAGAGAGAACCCTTCCTCATGCAATCATGTTCTTCAGCATGTGTGCCTCCTTGTCGTCTTTCTCCTCCAAGGCTCCAACAGATGAAGAAGCTCAACAATTACTTATGGGAAGATGAAAAGGAGGGTAATTAGGTAAAAGGGTTCTTTTTTATACCCCTTTCTTCCTTCCCCATTTCATCTCTCTCTCTCTCTCTCTAGGATTTTTAGGATTTTTATTCATGGTAATCTTTTCGGGTTTTAGGGTTTTTAGATTCATATATATGTTGGAAAAGGACATTTTTAAGCAACAGAGCTTAGAAGGGAGAAGAGAGATTTATTGGGACTCGGCCCACTCTTTCCCGACCCAATTCAGTATCGACCGAGTCCAAGTTGACTCAAACTTGGCCAAGTTTTAAAACCCTAGTTTGACCACACAATATAGGTAGTTATTTTAGATTTTACATTAGGAGTAGAGAGAAGGGGTTGTAATAAAATGTACACCAAACAAGGTAGGCGGATTTGAAAGGGGAAAGGGCGACAACATTTAAGCATCACGCTATCAAGGGGCGGAACAGAATTTGGAGGGAGAAACAACAGTGCAGTGAAACCATACGGCTGACCACATTAGAAGGTTGCAAAAGAAATGTTTGGAGAGTAGAATCGGAAAAGACATTCTAATAAAGAAATAGTTGAGTGTAGAGATTCAAGAAGTCCTATGAGGAAAAAGAGGTTACAAAGTTTGGCAAGGGTTTGTCACTTGGCGAAACCCAGATAATTCGATGCTATGATTCTCAATACTTGCAGTATCAGACGTTAAATCCTTGTTTAGAGGCACTATCAAATAGAAATGGTAGGCACAGTGGGGACACCTAGACTGTGACAAAGCCACTTGGACATGAGGTGGGAACTATCATCATGCCGACATACTAGTATGCGGCTAGTCCATAAGACGATCAGATTATTTTTTACTTGGACTCAGCAACTCCAACGAGCAACTTGTTGCTTGGACTGGGCAATTCCAACGAGTGACACTAGTACCAATTAGATGTGATTTTGATGAACCTTGGCGCAGGGATTAAGCTGTACACGAGGGCCTCGGTGCAAGGGTTAATTGAGGTTGTGAGATGTGCCTCATTCGTTGCTTGATTTGATTCATTCTGACTTAATTCCTAGTTGTCTTGATTATTAGTTTGTAGTTGTGCCTAAACCTATGAAGTTGATCCTTTGAGTTTAACCCATGCATTCCTGTTTTGCATTAACGTACTCTTGTCATGTTTAATCCATTTGTGAATCCATACTTGTTGATTACTATGTGTTGTTGTGCAGATTAGTGTTAGCTCACTAGCTCTTAATTATGTTTTTCAGATATCAATGCAGGGAATAACTATGATGAAGAGGAAACTCTAGAAGGGAAAAGAGAAATGAGCTACACAAATCTATTGTAGGACGTTGGACATGCTAAAAGCTTTGGTTTTAGCTTAGCTTAACTATTTAATTCAATTCTTGGGAATGTAATAAGGCATTAGTGATCTATGGATTTTGGTTTTTTTTTTAGTTTGACTATTTGATAATTAGTTTCGATAAATTAGGTTTATTTATGCTCTGTTCTCGTGATGTGAATGTTATTCCGCTACAATGATTTGGCCTATACTTCTTTGACGAGGGACATGCTGCAAAATTCGACGTATTTAGGTTTCTGAGCATTACAAAGGGTAACCTGAGAAAAGAACAAAGTCCTTGAAAGAACTAATTGAAAACTTCCAGAACGACTATGTTTAAAGTTTAAAAACATATTAATCAATCGAACCCCTGCACATAACAATGCTAGAAAAAAGTTCAAGCAAAGACAGATCCCCCTTCTTCAAACTCATATAGACTTCTAAGACAGGACATACAACAAATGAATCAACCCCCAACCACTCATTAACAATTTCAAAGCAGACTATCAGAGAGGTCTTGTTCCTTATAACACCTTACAAACCCAAAAACAGAACACATGTTATATTGCCCCAACCCACACATCCGCCCAAAACCTAAATATAATCCCATCATCCCTCTTTGAACCTCATCTCCCTCTTTTTGGACCATGCTTGTTTTACAAGACTTTTCTATTAACGATAAAATGAGGCCCTCTCAACTAGACTTTTTGGATGTTGTGACTCTACCTAGCACCCATCTTATACACCTTTTCCCATACTCACAGACAATTACTCTCCTCAATAGCCATCACCACTTACTTACTATCATTATAATCACCACCACTACCATCATCATAAATAGAACCTTACCTCATCAACATTGGGTCAGCTACCATCAATTGCTAAATATGACTAAGTATATCTAAGGTGGAACCAAGCCCCAACCCCACGTCTTAAAACACACAACAACACCCTACCCCGCAGGACCCATTCCGAGAAAAAGGTTGAAATGAATGTGCTTAAGCTTTCTAGGCTCTAGCTACCTCCATGGGCATCTACCCTGGAAGCGTGGTTTATAATATCTACTATAGATGATCCTTATGACAGCTAAACCACATTTTTTACAAAGTGTTCTAAATCGTGTAATATGTCAAATCATAAAACAATTTTATAACCCTTTGTAAACAACCGAGTTTTCAATCCTTTCAGTCTCTCCCAAAACGGTCTTTGCAATCATGCACCTGTAACCACTAAATGAGCAATCTCTTCCAAAATAACAGCCACTATGAACTGTGTACTAGATTTTGTATTTTTATAGACTATAAATCATACTAGCCGATCCATGGGTCAATGCCTCAGGTCATATTGACCGACATAGGTAAACAATAGAATCAATTCAAAAAAAAAAAAAAAGCCCGAATCTAATTTTTCATCTCCCACAGCATCCAAACCTCCTTAAATCAAAAACAAATATAAATCTTAGAGATTCGAACCTTTTTCTTCTCGGCCTCGATGTACCCTTTCACCCCAGGAATCAATCTGTTCTCATCCAACCATTACGAAAAAAATCAAAGCTTGAAATCGCAGAAGCAAAAAGAAGAAGAACAATACTATCAAAAGGGGAAAATTAGAGAAGAGAAAAGAAAGATTTACTTGGCAGATGCGATGATAAACCCTAGAAAAAACCCTTTGAATCCTTTCTCTTGAATGCGATGGTGTACCGTTTGAAGAGCCCATGCGACGGTGAGAGCGAGAAAAGGAGAAATTACGAGAGCTAAAGGTTCGTATCGAGAGAGGAAGGAGTTTGCAGAGGCTCGGAGACTGAGAAGAAGAGAAAAATCTTCCATTTTGAGTCGCAGAGGGGGAGAGGGGAAAGGACATTTTTATATACATAACGCATGGGTTTTGCGTGTACCGAGAGACAGCTTGTCTTAGTGTGAGAGGAGGTTTCGTATGGGGTGGGCGGTTTTTAGCATTTTGCTTGAATCCTTATCTGGTGGAGTTGGAGCAGTGGGGCCTATATGGGATGATGTCAATTCATGGGGTACAGAGATGTGCTGTACCTTGGTTAGGGTTGTCACAGTGGTTGGGTTGGGCTGTGGGCCGAGGCCTAACCTGGCCTTTATGGCCCCCTAAAAAAAGTGATGTTTAGGTATTCGTATTTAGGGCTTATTTTTTTACCATAATTTATGATAAGAATTTAAGATGTTGAGGGTTTTTTTGTTTTCTCAGTTATGTTGGGCCACTAGTCCATGGGTGATACTTCAACTTGAGGGATTAGGAATTGATCCTTGAACATGTGTGAAACTAAGGTGCCAGACGCCATTCAATCATATGTGTGTTCGTCATATTTAAGGTCTTCTTGTTTGAATATAATATATATATATAGGAATGCATGGTCTAAAATATATAGGAATTTGTGGTCGAATGAACTAAGCTCGAGGATTATAAAATTATATATTAAAGGGTGAGGAGTGAAGGACATGAGGTGGTGGGTGAAATGAAAGGCATAAGGCAGCTTTTCTTTATTTTTTTTTTTACAAAAGACTCGAAGTCCCACACCCTTACTAATTGATGTTCCTAACCAATTGGCAAACTTGAGATTTTGACTTATTTAAAAAGATTGAGTTTTTCAATGACGTTGTGGCCTTAGATTGATAGGATAGACTTGAAACTTGAATCGCACTCTTTTTTCATGCAGCTTTATTTCCTTCTTCAATCCTCATTTGGACTTATTTTCATTTCTCGTACTTGTTTAACAAGGTCGGACAACGATCTTTAATGATCTGGATTTTAAAGGTAGGCCCCATAGATAATTTTACATATGAGTCTTTAATTTTGTTTGCCTATCTATATTTTGTAACACAAGCTTAGGACTTCCTAGGCGTGTGTCCCGGTCCCATGGGTTGAGTTTCCAAAGATTGTAAGGCTTGACCCACCATAATGGATGGAGAGTAGGAATGTTTTACTTTTCGTATTGATTGTTTCTAGCCCAGTTGGGAGGACAGAAGTTTGTGATTCTTTTGATCCAAATTGTAAGATACTGGAGATTATGTCTTGACTACTAGATTGATTGTGTTAGAGATGTTTGGTTTTGACGTGATCCTTTGTATGAATTGGTTATAATATCCACCATTGCTACTCCAGTTTTGAGCACTAACAGCCAGTTCTATGAAGGAAGTCGTACGCTTGATTGGGAGTTTGATTCATAAATTTTCCTTTGTGAATAAACTTTGTGTGGAGATGTTTCCACTAAGCCGAGATCAGGACTAGCCTTGGCATAAGTCCAGCTAATTATGCCTCCGCTCAGCCAGGACAGACCCCCGGCTGATGGGTCGCGGCGCCTGCCGAGGTAAGAGCCCCGAGGTCGGATCGCACTGGTCCCTATACATCGACCTCGGCATGGCGGATGAAACAGATAATGATGGGACCATTGACAGGACGAAGGCACGCGCTTAAGCGTGCCCTGCGGCCCATCATTCCTGATAAAAAAGCGTTAGGCGGGCCACGTGCGCGCCTAAGCATGGCTCCAGGCCAGGCCCGATGGGACTAGGCCCGAAAGTCAACCACAGCATGGCCCGATAAGATTGGCATTTAATGAGGAATGGGTAGGTGAGACTGGCATTTAATGAAGTATGGGCTAGTGGACAAGGCCACTCGAGTGGCAAAATCCATCATGGGGCTCGCCCATGCAAGTCAACCCCCTCTCCTATAAATAGAGGCTCCAACTCCATTCTAAGGTATGCAACCCAAACACATACCCTCACTTTGCCAATTTCTCTCCATCTCCCTTACTCAGTTCCTGAACTGACTTAAGCATCGGAGAGCCTTGTGCTGCCCACAGCCAAGGTCCTCTGACTTGCTTCCTCTCTTCCTTTTTCAGGTCCAGTCGGAGCCACGTCAACCTTCATCGAGACTTCTTTAAACAGGGGTCCCAATCCCTGATTCAAAGCCCGTAATTTTTAGGCACTTACAATTGGCGCCGTCTATGGGAAAGTAATAACCCAAACCCAAAATCTTTCCGGTCACCATGGCTCCGAGAAACAAGAGAGGTGGAGAGCATCCGAACTCCCTTCCTCCAGGGCCACTGGTTCTCCCTGGACCATTGTCTTATGTATCCCATCCAGAAGGACCCGACGCAAGAGGGGAGGCCGCAGACGTGGAAAGTACCACACTGAGTCTGCGTTGTCCCCATTAGAGATGGCGAGCCCACCGCGGCGAAATGCTCTCATGCAGGAGCGTCTTTCAAAGGGCAAAGGCCCGGCAGCGGAGGGGTCACGCCGGTCCGACCGCCGGACGAACTACGAAGATGACAGAGGCAGCCCCGCTTAGGCGGCAATCAGGGCTCAGACCTTGCCCTCCAGGAGAAGGACGACCTGATCCGCCAGCTCAGACAGCAGCTCCGAGAGAAGGGGACAGCCCCCGTGGGCGGTGACCTCAAAGGCAGAAAGGATCCCGTTACCGGCAGAGACCTGAGAGAGCACTTGAACGAGAAAAGCCGCGAACGGAGTCGCGCTGAGAGCTCCTGCAATAACCACATTGACAGGAGGTCAACGCCGAGATCAGAAGTTGGTGATCAGAAGGCGCTGATTGACCAGCTGGTCAAACAGGCAATCCAAAGCAATATGAAGGAGGCCGGGTTAGCTCAGAACCGGCCAGACGTCCCCGACTTCGCCGGCCTCGACTCGTCCCCCCTCTCCCGAGAAATAAACAAGTACCCCCTCCCGAAGAAGTTCAGCGTTCCGAGGTTCGTCCTCTATGACGGAACGTCGGACCCGGCAGCGCATCTCCGGCACTTTACCCAGAAGCTGTCCATTTGGGGGGACGTCGGACACCTCAACTGCAGGGTCTTTTCTTCCAGCCTGGGAGATCTCCCCCTCAAGTGGTTATGCGCACTCCCGGAGGGATCAATCACGAGCTGGCGCCAGTTGCGGGACTCCTTCCTGGGAAAGTTCCAGGCGCACAGAGTCATCCCGAAGACTGACAGCGATATCATGGCCCTCAGAATGAGGTGAAATGAGAGCATCACTCAATTCGCAAAGAGGTTCTGGACGGTGTACAGCCAAGTCGACCACTCTTCCGAAGATGTGGCGATCAGATCCTTCCAGCATGCTCTCCTACCAGGGTGTGAGCTCAGGAAAAAGCTCGTTCGAAACCCTGTGCCCTCTGTGACAGCCCTGATGGCCAGGGTGAACAAGTATATTGAGCAAGAAGAAGACGAAGTGTGGGCCAATGAGAGTTTCGGCGTCACAAAGAACCGATCACGACAGGAGAGTCGATCGCGGCAGGAGGAGCGGCCGCGACAGGAGGACAGTCAGTGGCTGCGGGACCGGTCTCGGCAAGAGGATCGACCCTCTAACAGGGACAAGAAGGCATCCCGTAGAGAAGAGACGAGCCGAGACCATCATTCGGGTGGCCCCGCATCGGCCCAGACTCACGCCTCAGGAGGAGGCAAGAGATTCAAACCATCCTACACCTCACGAGAGACAGTCTATACGATCTTTAGAGAGCCGATCCACAAGATACTGGACAAGGTCCAGGGAAAGCCATACTTTTAGTGGCCACAGCCCATGCAGGGCAACTCCTCCAGGAGAGACCAAAATAAGTTTTGCGCTTACCACAAGCAGAACGGGCATCAAACTGAGGACTGCTTCTCCCTCAAATCCCATCTTGAGAGGCTCGTCAAGGATGGGCACCTAAAGGAGTACATCAAGGAAGCTGACAGCAGGGGCAACGAGCGACCTCGATGCCGAACGGAGGAGGATCCAGACAGCGAGGAGTCGGAAAGGATCATAAATGTCATTCACCTGGCCCCCGCTAAGATGGGGGGCAACCAGGCCCGTGCCGAGGCCAGGAGGGCCTCCCACGGGAAACAGGTGATGACGGCCGAACTCGAGCCTACCTCCAAGAAGGCACGGAAGGAAAGGCCGAAGATCTGGTTCTCAGACGAGGACCTTGAGGGAGTCCAGCTCCCCCACAACGACCCGCTGATTGTGACCCTGAAGCTAAAAAGCTGCAAGGTGCAGAGAATTCTCGTCGACCCCGGTAGTTCATCCGAAATCCTTTACTTTGACTGCTTTACAAAGATGGGGCTCACCGAGGAGGATCTGCAAGAAGCGCGTACTCCCCTGATAGGGTTCAGCGCAAAGCCCGTATATCCAAAGGGAAGAGTCTCCCTCAGAGTCCAAGTCGAAGGCGCCTCAGTGATGGCTGACTTCCTCGTCGTGGATGCGCCGTCCCCCTACAATTCTATAGTGGGGAGGACTTGGTTGCATCAGATAGAAGCTATTCCCTCCTCTTACCATCAGAAGTTCAAGTTCCCTTTGGAAAGGGACAGGAGGATCGAGGTGGTCACGGTCAAGGGCGACCAGCAGATGGCCAGACGGTGCATGATGGTCGTCGTGCCCGGAGAGGAGGAGCCGAAGCGAGTGCACATGGCCGAACTGGATAAAGTTGGTCGCGACCCAGAAGAGAAGAGTATTGAAGATCTTACTGAAGTTAGGATCGACCCCAATGACTGTTGACACCAAAAATGTCACTTTGCCTCTTCAAGATCCAAAGAGCTACATGAAGTCGCAACCTGCCATAAATAGGCAATGCTGCTTCCAAAAATCAAATCTTGTCAGAATCAAACAAAAACTGCGAGATTCTTCCAGACAGCCAAAAGAGGAGTACACAAGAAGTTTCGGGCCATTTCAAAATCATTTGGCCTAACTTCGCTTCTCCGACAGCCGAAAAGGAGCTCTCGGCGGCAAAGCTCTCCGGGACCATGGTTTCCAAGACAGAGCCTATGGATCATCTTAAAATGACTCCAATAGGTTCCCTGTCAAATTTCAAGTCAATCGGACATCGGTCGACCGCACATCAAACCGCGACATCTTCATCGCGACAAAAAGCAAGTCCACTGGTGATAGGACCCCAAACGGCTTCAAAACTCAAACAAAAGCCTATGGTTGGTCTTATTTATTGCTCAGGAGGCTTCACACCAAATTTCAGGTCATTCCGACATCGTTTGACCCAGTTTCAACTTCTGACGGAAAATCGGCAGCTCTATACGACAAAGTCTTCGGCTTTCTCAGGAAATTGGAAACTTTGCAAAATAAAATGCAAGGATTCTCATCAGGTTTCCTACAAAGAAATCAGGCCAATAAATGGTCAAAATGTCAAGAAAAAGTACAGGAGAAAAAAGAATCGAAAAACAGCAAAAACGGACACAAAATGGGACACAAAAGGGGGAAAATCCCCCCCCCCCGGTTTTCGCCGTTTTTCCGCGATTCGAAGAGCCCAGCCTCTGGTACTTTCCAAAATTCATGCTTTTGAGACACCAAGTCCTCTGACATCCGTCCAAAACACGGGTCAATCGTCAAGAGTATCGAAAACAATATTGATCACCACCCGGTCAACCAAAAAAAGTGTGCTTTCTACCCAACCGATCGAGAAATCGACAGGACAGATGGCACCGACCCGCTGTTGGCAACAAACACCTGAAATTACATGGTCATCTGATGTCGATCTACATGAAGATCCATCGATGATCATCGACAGAAGAATCCCAAAAGACGTGGTACGGCCCGCGACTCTTCAGCTGCTCGGCGACCACTTAATGCGATTAATTGACTAACTTTATTACAGTCATTAATCCATTTCTTTGGACGGCCCAATCAGAAGCAAGCATTCGGGAGTTACAAGTCAAGAGATTCATGGCATTTAACCCATGAAACTCCTCCCATCATGGCAATTAAAGGCGATTAAATGCCCTCAATCTCCTCCGGCCAATCAGAAGCCAAGAAAAAGGAGTTACAAAATAAACAATTCAATTTTGTAACTCCTCCCATTATGCAGCTTTATGACAATCAAGGCTCATAAACCCTCCTAAAAGGCTACCTAAAAGCCTATAAATAGGAGAGCTCTCCAAGAAGAACAGAGCATCAGAAAAAAAGCACAAACAGACAGACAGACAGAAGCATAGAAATCCAGAGAAAGGAAAAAGAGAGAAAACTCTGCGGAAGTTCTACACCGGCCACCGCAACAAGGTGACAAAAGTCCCTTGGGGGGTACCCCCCCCCAAGGTCCTTGCCTTCTCCTCCTGCCTCCAATGGTTTAGATATGGCTTTTCAGCCCGTCTACTCGGCTTTTTATTGGACATAGGACCTTCTTTTGGTCTTTGTCCTCTAAAAACCTGAGGTTATAGCCAAGCCAAGCGAATCGATAGCATCCTCTGTTCTCATCTGCATGGATGATGGCGAAGCCCACATATGCTTGCGACCGTCAATCTAAACGAGTCCCCCACAATCTCCTGAGAAGTTAGATCCTCCTTTTCTTGCTTTTCATTGTAGTTTGTATTTTTTCAAAAGAGACAAAAATCACAATTCTTGTCTTTCATTATTGATAAGGATTGTAAATCGGCTATAAACGCCAAAATCGGCTATAAACGCCAAAAATCGGCTATAAACGCCAAAATCGGCTATAAATGCCAAAAAAATCGCCTTTCACGGCAAACCAAGAAAAATGTCTCTTTTCTTAAATATATGTGCAATGGAAAACTTGAAAGAAGTTGATTTCCTTTTTACTTGTGAAGGTTGATCTCCGGATCACCACTTGCAATTCCAAGTAAAAATAGAAATCTGGCACACCCACACAAAAAAAAAGAAATGTTGATGCACGCCCCTGCCCCCTGGTTACGAAAGGGTCGGAACCAAACGGACTCCCACGTCCGCCGACCTCGGTAGGAACTCGAGCATTTGGAGCGCGGTCCATCAAGCTGGCACACCCGGTGGGACTCGTTTATTTGAGAACACGATGCTAGAAATGAAATATTTGCATATCATATATTTTGCTCTATGCTTATATTTCTTTTCTCGATTCCTTGGCTACTTTATAATTGGTGGCCTATGTTGAATTCCGCATCTAAAAAAATGAGATGAGATTTTTTGTTTGGAAATTTCTAATTCTTTGAATTTATTTCCACTCTTTCTCTTTTCAAAAAAAAAAATTTAAACAAAAAACAAAAAAATCAGATTTTTCATTTTGGATTCAAAATTGAGAAACTTTGATCCTCTCCCTTCTGGGCACTGGCGCTCACGGAAATCGCAGAGACCGTGTTCGGATCGGGGGTTGGGCCATTGTTTCTCTTCGATGAGTTCATAGAAAAAAAATAAAAAAATAATAAAAAAAAAGACATAGACCACTAAGGTTAAACCAACTGTGTTCTTTGATCATGGTTGATTCAAGGAAAAGCCTTGTCCAGAGTGTGGAGACAGCTTGACTGTTCTAGGCAAGGGTCCTCCAAACGGGTTCATTAAGTAATCCTACCCTTACCTGGGGGCAATTCTATCAATCAAGATTTCATAAGACCGGGTTAGGAGGCCTATGTGTACTCTCTCGTCTTTTAAACAAATAAAAAATAATAATAATTTTTTTTTTAAAAAAATAAAAATAAAAATTTTAAAATAAAAAATAAAAAATAAAAATTTTTTTCAAAAAAAAAAATCTTAAAAATAAAAATAAAAAATAAAATAAATAAAATAAAATAAAATAAAAAGATTTAAAAAAAAAAAAAATCTTCAAAATCTTCAAAAAAAAAAACTTCCGTCATTTTGGGTTTAGATTGGAGAAATCTTGGTCTTCTCCTTTCTGAGCACTGGCGCTCACGGAAATCGCTGAGACCGTGTTCAGATTGGAATGCCTTTTGCTCTCTTTGATGAACCCGATATTGACTTTTCAAAAAAAAAACTCGTCATCTTTAGATTCAGATCCGAGAAATTATGGTTCATTTCTTTCTGAGCAATGGCGCTCGCGGAAATCGCTGAGCCCGTGTTCAGATCGGAATACCATCTGCTCTCTTTGATGAATCCAATCTTGACCTTTCAAAACAGAGAATCTCATCTCATGGATGCGGTCTCAAAACATTTGTGTCTAGCGGTACTAGTACGCCCTTTCAGGGTCTACTGTATTACGACCGGCACATCTGTAACTCCAACTTTATATTCTTCTTACCTCGAGCAAGCTCTGCTTCTCGATAAGTCGAATTTAAGTTCACAATTGCTTCTAGCAGTCACTGGGATGCCCATTCCGGGCTTACCATACCTGCGATCAGAACAATTGTACCTTCTATGGCATTTTGCCTTCCTCATATTGCTTGGGTCATTTATCTCGAGCAAATTGAAAAGACGAAACCATAGAACTTCCCATTTATGATCATTATATTCTTGTGATTACTAATGGATGTGGTCTTGTTTCAGAAATTTTTGAAAACTAACAATGGCAGCTTCACTAACCATTACTTTCGATGAAAACAAGCACCAACTCATGCTTCAACAGAAGCAAACCACGCGCACCTACAAGCGCCCCATCAGCTGCCGAAGTGTCAACTCCCTCGGCAACTCTCTGAACTCCGGGTCGACCTCGACTCCCCGGACGATCGTCTTTGGGACGCTGGGACCATTCCCACTTCCTGAGGAACAAACTGCTCCCTCCAAGAAGCAGAAACTCGCCTCTCAACGTGTCACTACCGTGACACCAAAGGCGAACACCAGAAGGCCTGAAGCCCGTGGCAGCCCCACGAAGCCTCGACCTGCAAACAACCAGGTCTATACCCCAAGACTTGGTCCCCAAGACCCTCACCAAAACAGAGAAGGTCCCAGACATCCACTAAGCCAGCATTCCTGGCCCCACTCAAGGAGAACCAGTTCTATCCTCTTGCCTACATGAAAGAGGAGAGACCCATCTCCGACTCGACTTCCAAGTCAACCCAGCATGAGCCGGTTTGTTCCTACAAGCCCAAAATCAAGTCATGCATCACAAGGCCTCTACAAGCACCTGCTAAGGCCTACAAACCTGCAGTTCGACCCTTCATCTCTACAGGGGCCGAACTTCAAAAATTCAAAGCTTCGCTGCAACAGGCGAAGGACAGGGTTCGCATCCTGTCCTTGCCCAGCTACAAAGAAGACAGGCTCGGCTGCTGCGCCCGAGGGAGCACATCCTTCATCGTCAAAGCCCAGTCAGAGCTGACCGAAGCTCAAATTGCTCGTCGTATACGCCGCCGCGCGTCGTACCGACAAAAGAGACTAGAGAAACAAAGGACCCAGCCTCCCACACTTCAAGTCTCTCCCAAATGGGTCGAAAAAGAAAGACCCAACCAAGTTGCTGCCGTCCATATGGTTGGAAAAACCAGAAGGCGCCAAAAATCAGCAACAAAAATCCATGTCCGACGTCCGATGACCCGCAGCGTCTCAAGGACAAGAAGACATTCAGAAGAATCCCCTGCTCCTTCAAGCAAAGGACAGCAGAGTGATCCTTCCTCAAGCTCCTCTTCAAAAAGAATGAGCCCCAGCTCAGTCACCAGGACAGTTTCTTCGTTCGAATCACGAAGGATGAATGTCTTGGCTACAAATTCTGAGCCACCACCCCGCAATCCACCTCCAGAAGCTGCGATCACCCGCATCCAGCAGTTGGAACAGGGCCAGCAGAGGATTGAAACTCTGATGGAAAACCTTCTCCTCGCCTTCCAAAATCAGGCGAACAATGAACCTCCTCCGAATCATCAAGACGATGAGGTAAATAGAGAAGAAAATGAGTCACGCGCCCTTACCAAAAAGGACGTAGACGGTATCCTCGCCAAAGCAAAAGAAGAGGATATACTCAAGGAGCACGGGATCAAGCCACCATATCCCTTATGGATGGACTCGGTCCCGTTCCCCACCAAATTCAAGCATCCTACTCTCCAAACATATACGGGGAAAGGATCAGCCAGACGGCACGTCATCCACTTCAAGATCCTGACGGGAGCTATCGCGGATCAAGATGCACTCAAGATCCGCCTATTTGCAAGTACCCTAAAAGGTACGGCCTTCGATTGGTACTCCACTCTGCCGGAGGACTCAATCCAAAACTGGGCCATGCTAGAGACACGCTTCCTGACTCACTTCAAAGGTGAAGATCATCCCGCTACTATGGCTCAGCTGTGCAGCCTAAAACAGGGGGAGAATGAATCAACATATGACTTCATTCACAAGTGGAAAGCAATGGCATACAAATGCTCTGATATATTGCCACAAGCGTCGCTAGTCGACATCTGCCGAAACAACATGAGAGCCAGAATCCGCTCCATGATCATCGGCAACAAATAAAAAAAACCTGGGAGAACTCCTAGAAGCTTCCATGGAAGCTGAAACGGTGATTAAGGACCTCAACAGTCAGAAATCATCAAGAAAAGAGCCAACCGCCATTACGACCTCAAAACCAAAGAAGAAAGAGGTCCTCAATGTGCAGACCAAGTCAGCTCCTCAGCCACCAAAGAAAGCTGAAAACAAAGCTGTTGGTAAGAAACCTGAACTCTCTGATGCCTTCAAAGAACGAGTAGAGAAGAAATACCCGTTTGATGAAGATGTTGATGAAATCTTCGGGGCTCTTGTGGCAAAGGGCAAGCTCACCTTGCCTGAACCAGAAAGACCGGGTGATGTTGGCAAAACCAACGATCCTTGGTACCATCCATACCACCAGATGATCTCGCATCCTCTCAATCAATGCTTCGTTGTGAGAGAGAAAATAAACAAGATGTGGAAAAACGGAGTCATCACCTTTGACAAAAACTATGGGTCTGCCTCCGTCAATATGGTGACATGTGGACAAACATCAAAATCACCGAAGAAGAAGATCACTACTTCCTTCAAGGTGATAAACTCAATCCAAGCGTCCGAGGAACTGGTTCCTTACCCGACACCAGACGGACAACCGATATGGGTACATCCCGACCTCCTGGAAGATGAAAATTGGGAGGTCGTGAAAACAAAGCCTACAGCTCAACAGCGAAGGCAGGCTAGGAAACATCTCCTCAAGCTCAAACGGCAAGAGAAGACCCAGCCAAAACTAGAGGTCAAAGAAAAGGCAGAGGCTTCCTCTACCGCTTCACTGGAGGTAACAAAAACATCCCTTCCAGAGACTTCAAAGGGGGTAAGGAAATTCACTCTCAGTGATTTCATGCCACCTCAATTCAAAGAAGCCATGCAGGAGGCATCATACTCTTGCAATTCGGTAGTTGGATTCTCCATTGATGGATACGAGTCCAGCGACACCGATGATGGATTCGAATCCAACTACACAGATGAGTGGGAGGAGTCCCTTGAAACAGGAGAATATCTCTCCGATGAAGAATGGGTTCCTGAGTCTCATCTTATGCCAGTAATCTGGTATAACCCCCTACAGCCACAAGGATCCTGGTCTGGTGATGAAGAAGACCAAGAGGCTGTACAAGAAAACGCTGCTGACCCAGCACCTCTCATTACTCCAGTGGAAATCAACCATGTTGAACCGCAAGGAGTTGATGAAGAAGAAGATCCGGCTCCCATGCCTGATCTTGAAGGATATGCAAGGATCTTGCAGCGACTCGCTCTAGAACAAGAGCAAGAACGCATCAACGAGCCTCCTCGCAATCCAGAGCCTGAAGACCACCAGGGCTCTCCAAAGCAAGCGGACCTATGCCACAAAGGCAGGTTCTCTCAATGCTCGACTGGCAAAATGGTCCATCCTTCTGTCACAATTTGATATTAGGTATGTACCACAAAAAGCAATCAAAGGGCAAGCTCTAGCGGACTTCCTCGCAGAGCATCCATTGCCTAAAGATTCTCCACTCAGAGATGATCTCCCAGACGAACCAGTCTACAATGTGGAGACTTTCTCACGAAGTGCCTCCTGGGACATGTACTTTGACGGTGCAACCAGGACAAATGAAAAAAGACAGCTGATCTCAGGAGTTGGCATCCTTTTTGTTAGCCCCGACAAATACATGATTCCACACGCTTTCTCGCTACTGGAACCATGCACAAACAATGCAGCTGAATATCAAGCTCTGATCTTAGGATTGGAACTCGCCATCGAATCCGGTATCACCATGCTGGAAGTCTTTGGAGACTCTCAACTGATCGTCAACCAGATGAATCAGAAATTTGAAGTCAGGAAGCCAGATTTGTTGCCCTACTACAACAAGGCACAATCACTTCTGCAAAAGTTTGACATCTGTCACATCACCCACATTCGTAGAGGTGAAAACATACGTGCAGATGCCCTAGCCGGACTTGCCGCATCCATGGCAATCCAGGAAGGGGAAAACATGCAAATCACAGTGTGCGAAAGAAGAATCCTTCCTCCTCTTAACACACACCAAGCAGTTGTTGAATGCCACCAAGTGGTCGGAAGTCGGATTTCAATCCTTCAAACTTCAATTGGCGACTGGAGGGATCCGTTCATTGATTACATTATGTTCGGAATCCTACCTGAAGATCCAAAAGAACGGGTAAGCATCCAAAGGCGAACCCCAAGCTTCCATTTGGATATTCCTTCAAAAATCCTTTACAGGAAATCCTTCAACGGAGTACTTCTACGCTGCTTGTCACAACAAGAGGCTGAAGAAACACTCAAAGAAGTTCATGCTGGTCTTTGTGGAGCTCATCAGGCTGGACCTAAGCTCTATGATCAGATAAAAAGGTTAGGATATTACTGGCCTACCATGGTAGCTGACGCAATGCAATTTGCTAAGCGCTGCCAACAATGCCAAGTTCATAGAGATTACATTCACATGCCTCCAGAATGGCTGCATCCTACAGCGATCTCATGGCCTTTCGAAGCCTGGGGTATGGACATCATAGGTCCTATTTCTCCCCCTTCAAGCAAAGGTCATCGCTTCATCTTCGCCGCTACGGATTACTTCTCCAAGTGGTCAGAAGCATTTGCGTTTGACGAAATGAAGACCTCATCAGTCCTTCAGTTCCTACGCACCAACATCATTTGTCGTTTCGGCATACCCAAAAGATTCGTCCATGATAACGGACCACAGTTCCGGGATCATCGATTCTACAGGTTCTGCGACAAATACAAAATCCAAAGCTGTCCTTCGACTCCATACAATCCGGCAGCAAACGGGTTAGCAGAAGCTTTCAACAAGACACTCTGCAAAATCCTCAAAAAAATGGTCTCTAGTCACAAAAGAGACTGGAGCGACAAAATGTCCGAAGCTTTGTGGGCCTATCGAACCACCGTTCGAGGACCAACCCATAGCACACCATTCTCCTTGGTCTATGGATGCGAAGCTGTCGTACCCTTGGAAGTACAATTCCTTCCTTGAGGGTATCCTTGCAAAATGACATGACTCAAGAAAGAAATGTCAAATTGCGACTCCATGAGCTGGACAATCTCGATGAGAGACGGCTCGAAGCTCAACAAAGCATTGAACTTTACCAAGCACGTATGGCAGGATCTTTTGATAAAAAGGTCAGGCAACGCGCCTACAAAAAGAATGATTTGGTTCTTGCGATAAAAAGACCAATGGTCTTCGCTCACAAGTCAAAAGGCAAATTTGAGCCAAAATGGGAAGGACCCTACGTCATCGACAAGGTTTTCTCTAATGGCGCATACGCACTCCTAAACATGGAAGGTGACAGATGTATGCTGCCCATCAACGGCAAGTTCTTAAAGCGGTACTACCCTTGAAGACTTACCCAACTGGGTAAGAGCAATGCCTGCACGGCCAAAGTTGATTTCCAGGTACACGCTCGCTAAACCCACCCTTTTTTAGAATTTTCATGTCAAATATTGAAATTTCTAGAAATTTAAACAATGCTTACTTCCATCGTTTCATTGTTCAAAAAAAAAAAAATCCAAGTTTAGGAACCTTTCCCTAACTTGACCAAAATTTTCAACCCTTGAACCCAAAATTCATGGTTTGAAACAAAATCCGGATTCAGGGATTTCCACCCTAGTCCACCCTGCCTTTTACCGCCAAAATGGTTTTAGGTCAAAACTTATGACCCTCGTGTCTTTAAACAAAAAAAAAAATGGTTTTTCAAAAACCGCGAGGAAGCGACGCTTAATCGATACTCGCACAAATCGGAAGCAAGCGAACCACGTTCGACACTTCCAAAATCGCAGGGAAGCGACATTTCGTCGGTACTTGCAAAATCCAAAACTGTGGAGATGCAACATTTCAGTTGATATCCACAACCTAAATTTCAAAGGTTCGAAAAAACCTAAAAAACTGTGGAGACGCAACATTTCAGTTGATATCCACAACCTAAATTTCAAAGGTTCGAAAAAACCTAAAAAACTGTGGAGACGCAACATTTCAGTTGATATCCATAACTCAAAGGTTCGAAAAAACCTAAAAAAAAAAAAACTGTGGAGACGCAACATTTCAGTTGATATCCATAACCCAAAGGTTCGAGAAAACCACAAATTTCAAAAATCGTGGGGAAACGACATCAAGTCAGTACCCGCAAAACCAAAATTTTGAAAAGCAAGGATGCGACATTCCATCGATACTTGCACCCAAATCAGCGAGGATGCGACATTCCATCGATACTCGCAACCGAATGAGCAAGGATGCGACATTCCATCGATACTTGCAAGAACATTCAGCAGGGAGGCGACTTTTAGTCGATACTTGCATTTTTTGAAAACCAAACCGGCTATAAATGCCATCAAAACAGGCTATCAATGCCACCAAAAACCGGCTATAGATGCCACAAAACAAACCGGCTATCAATGCCACCAAAACAAAACCGGCTATCAATGCCACAAACAAAAAAACTTGGATTTCAAAAAAAAAAAAAAAAACAAAAACGGCTATCAATGCCACCAAAACAAAACAGGCTATCAATGCCACCAAAAACCGGCTATAGATGCCACAAAACAAACCGGCTATCAATGCCACCAAAACAAATTCGGCTATCAATGCCACCAAAACTGGCTATAGATGCCACAAAAAAACTCGGCTATCAATGCCACAAGAAAAGCTGGCTCTCATGCCAAAATTGGCTTCCATGCCACAAACAAAAACCTGGCTTTCATGCCAAAACAATCACTTGACAAAAGATTTTCACAAAATGACAACCTTTTGATCAAATCCCATTTAGCAATTACTTTTATCACAAAAAGATTCAAGTGAGCGTAGGGATAACAAAAAAAAAAAAAAAGAACATCCCATTTAGCAATTACTTTTATCACAAAAAGATTCAAGTGAGCGTAGGGATAACAAAAAAAAGAGTACCAAAAAAATACATGTGGTACCAAAAAAAAAAAGAAAGTGTTCACAAGCACTACAAAAAAAAAAAAGAGTACCAAAAAAAAATAAAAAATACATGTGGTACCAAAAAAAAAAGAGAAAGTGTTCACAAGCACTACAAAAAAAAAAGTACCAAAAAAATACAAGTGGTACCAAAAAAAAAAAGAAAGAAGGATGGTTTCTGTATACAGGAGCTCAATCAAAAATGGTCTCCAGCCAAGAGTTCAGCTCCTTAAGCAAACTTTTGGCCTCATCCGTCAAGGATTCCAAGGCACGCTTCTTCAAGAACCTGCCATGAGATGCTGGGGTGGGCTGTAACCCTTCTTCTGCACTGGGAAGCTTCCCTCGAGCGGTTTTCCATTGTTTGTCCCCATCAGACTTCCTTTTGAGAACTCGATTGGCATCCGCAACTCGATGAATCAGAGCAGTCTCCCTTTCACGAGCCTCTGTTATTTCAGTCCACTTGGCAGCGACTTGTGCCTGCAGATGCTTAAGACGTTTCCTGGCCTCATCGACCTCCCTATCAAGGATGTTAAGGTCATGTGTCAGCCTAATGATGGTTATCTCTTCTAAGTTCCTCTCTCGGACTGCCTGCTTCTTGCTTTCTGTAGCCTCATCCAGGTCAGATTGAGCCTTATCCGCAGGGTCCAAGAACATCTCCTTGAAGAACTGATCGTCAGGAAAACCCGTGGTCTCAAACCACTTGTCACCCCAGCTCAATGATCCTATTAACGATCGCCCTGGCATATGGGACATCCAGACCAGCCTCTTCAGCATCACCGAGAATCTCACACACATGCTGGATCATGCTAAATCCGGCTTCCAAGTGCCCAGAAAAGAGAGTCTCAATCCAAGAGCTCAGAACTCGCACCACCACCTTCTTCGCAAAAAGAAGAGATGGCCCAGCTGAAGATTCGCCCAACTCCGTTGGTCGGCTGCTCATGTCATCATCTGTTGAAAGAGTAACAAAAGAACTCTTTCCAGTTGAAGCTGCTCCTGCTAGGGAAGGAATCTTAGCGCGAGGAATCTCCTCAACATTGTCAGAACTGGTCCCAGGAGTCTCTACCTCTGGATTAACCTCTGGCATCCCTTGCTCTGGAAGCGACGGACCCTCCTCTGTCACTTCAAAACCTGCCAAAAAGAAACACAAAAAGGTATGAATATAATCCTGTTTGAAAATCATTATCAGGGTTATAACTACAAAATACCTTCTTCGACGACTGGCGGAACACTTTCTTCCTCCATGAACTCATCGGAAGCATCCTCAACATTTGCGTCCATCGATGGTTCAAAATCATCAGAACCCTGTGGCAAGTCAGCTGACAAAAAAAAAATGTGTTAGCAAACCAAGTCACAAACTCAAAAAAAAAAAAAAAACAAACAAAAAGAGCAAAAGAAGTCGTACCAATTGGAGATTCTGGATCTACTCCAAAGTCCCTCGGTTCTTCTTCTGGTGCCTCGACAGGATCCATCACCACCTCATCGGTTGGGACCTCAGGCATCACCAAGTCTTCCTCTGCTAAAAAAAAAAAAGAAAAGCAGAAACAAGAAGCAAATCAGAACATGGAAAAAATCCCATGAAAAAAATATGGAAAGAGAAAAAGGAAGAATCATACCTTCACCAACGGTCTCTTCTTCTCGGCTTCTCTTCTCTGGAGGCTCGTCAGCATCCACTGGCACATCCTTATCGATAGTAAGAGGAACTTCCAAGTCAGGAGAGTCCTCATGCTGCCCCTTGCTATGATGATGACTCCTCCCCCTCTTACCCCGGCGGGCTCGCTTCTTAGAGGAACCTGCCCCACTGTCAGAGTTAGGTTTCCCACTTGACTCCTCACTGGATGGTCTACTCTTGCCAGTAGACTCCACGGAAGCTTGCCTCTGTGCCGCTTGCATCCAAGCGCCAAGTTCGGCTTCCTCCTGTTCTAGCTGCTCCAAAGCCTCATCAGGTATTTCTCGAACAGCTTCAGAACCAATGACGCCCTGGTCACCGAGAAAGCCTATCTTGTGCTTCTCTCCAGAAAGGAAGGCCCAAACTTCCTCTCGCCGGATGCCATCCGACTTTCCAAGGCCCTTTCCATATGCCAGCTTCACATTAAGCTCCTTCTTGGAAAGCCCCCGATATGCCGAAAAGCTCTCCGCGAACCACTTCGCAAAACCGGCAGTCTGGGAAGTCAGCAACACAGGATAAGAAATCATGGCTGTAGTGTCTTCAGCACTATAGAAAGCCCATGCATTTCTCCCGTCCTGTAAGCCTCCAAAGCGCTTCACCATGCTTGAAGGCGCTCCAACAACGCCTTGAGAAAAGCCCAGCTGCAAAGCAAAGCGAGAAGGTACATACGGCTGGATGTCGACGAAAAGATGTCTGCGGTACACCATCGTGCCGACACGTATGCTGAAAAGCCACTCTCTCTCTGCATTTGTCAAGGAATAATGCCTTCCCGACCCCGCCCTGGTAGAGTCTCGGGAGGCACCAAAATCAAAAGCCTTCTTCCGCAACTCCGGAGAAAGCTTCACTGAAGACTGCCCCATCTCGACGTCCCTGAACCGTCGGATCCTCATGCGGGCAAACAAAAGTGATTCGGACACAGCTTTGCCCTTAGCCAGTCGAATCATCAGAGGATCATCATCCTGTGCAGCACCCAGCCGATGGAAGCCGGGACAGTGGTATACATACCACGAATAAAAGATATGGGCTGAAAATACCCTATTCATGGGAAGCCCAAGCCGAACCAGAAAAGCAGCAGCCTGCAGTTCGGTACACAGGTAGGAGTAAAGAGCTGGCACCAAAGCAAGCTGCTCTCCAAACGCCATCTGACAAGCCGGAAAAATACAATGCGGCCTGATGTGCGTTCCATCTCCTCCAGCAAAAACAGCCTCACCAAGCCAATAAGTGAGGTAAACAGCGAGATCTCTCCGCAGTGCAATGTCAGGACATATGGCGTTTGTACTTGCACAGAAATCTCTCAACTCTTCTTGCATGGCCAAGATCTTCTTTGAACTTGGATCCTGAGCTCCGGCTTCTTGAGTCACGCTATCAGAAGACTCCCTGCTATCAAAAAAGTTGGGGAATGAAGAGCTAAAACTCTTCCAACTGCTGGATCTAACTTTCAAACCCCCCTTCTCCTTCAAAAAATCATAGAAGGCGACGAGCTGAAAGTATAGAAGCCTGAACTCCTCAGACTGCCCCTCGAGGACGCTGTCAATCGGCATAAACTCCTCATAGAGTTTGCGAGGATGGGCAATCTAGTAATGGCACTCAGCTCCTTCAAAGAAAAACCAATCTCACCATTCGTCACAACGAAGGTATTGGTTTGTGGGAGGAATGATTCCAGCATAGCTATGAAGGCTTCGTCGGAAAAGATCACGGTCTCCCTAAAGGCGCGGACCGCATCAAAAATCCCGGCTTCCTTCAAAACGGCGCCACCAATCAGCAGGACGCGATCAGTCCACGACTTCCACTCGGAGTCAGCATTGAAGCGGCCACGAAGTCGGAAAGGCTTGATCCAATTGCTGCCGTCACCACTGAAAATACCAAGGCCCACCGGTCTCAAATCGACCGACGGATAATCAGAGCCCTGGTAGCCGCTGGATGGCATCAACAGGTCCATATCAACAGGCGACCTCTCCGTATATCCAGGAGAACCGCTAACAAAAACCCCGGTCTTGATTACATTTGTCCTTCTCACCCAACTTGGAGGATCTTCCCTCTTAGGGCACGTGGGGGCAAGGCTCAGAATCGAGACGGTGCGATCAAACGTCGACCGGGTAGCAACAGTCTTCTTCTCACCATCTGCTGTGAAAGAAAACTGAAAACATCTCCTCTGGTATGTCATGTCATCAGGGACTGCATCACCAAAGAAGAAGGTAGGCTTGGGCAAAACGCTCTGATCTTCCATCACCCATGGACGACTGCTTACCATGATCTTATAGAACTCCTCTCCCTTGAGAGCGATCAGTCGCTGCCTCATCTCATCTCTGTTGAGGGAGTCGCACTCTTCCAGATTTCTCTTAACATACTGGACCTTCTCAAAAGCCTGCTGAACGGCCGGATTAGAAGATCTAGAAGATCGACGAGGTACGCTTGTAGCAGGCTCTTTACCCTTGTTCACTCTGGAGGAACCACCTGAAAAGGATGGAAAAGAAAAAGATCAAACATCAAAATGACAGAATCTCGCTAAAAAAAAAATTTTGGCGAAATTTTGACATGATGACGGGGCAATTCCGAAGAAAAGGAACTATCCCGAAAGAAATAGAAAGCTTGAAGATGGGCTCAACATCGCTGCGAGCTCCGAAACTCCAAACTTTCGAAACCTCAAAGTCTCCGCAAAATCAGGAAGGGCTCAACATCACTGCGAGCTCCAAATTCCCAAATTTGCGAAAACTTTCAGGTATGCTATCACATCATGCTACAAATTTAATTTACAATTGAATGCATGCATGAACATCTAGATTTGCCAAAAAAAGGGAGGGGCATTATCATGATGAGCAAAAAAAGAAAGAAAAGAAACTTTCTCAAAAAAAAAAGGGGAAAGAAAAAAAAAAAAAGAAAAGAAACTTTCTCAAAAAAAAAAGGAGGGAAAGAAAACAACAAAAAAAAAGAAGAAAAAAAGGGAGATGGCCCACAGGCCGTGGCCCACAGGCCACGTGGCCGTACGGCCAGATCCGTACGGATCTGTCCGTACGGCCCACAAAAAAAAAAAAAAAAACAAAACATGAAAAAAAAAAAAGAAAAAAAAAACGTGTGAAAAAAAAAGGAAAACACGTGGAAAAAAAAAGAAAAGAAAAAGAAAGAAACAAAAAAAAAAGAAGAAAAAAAAGAAAGAAAGAAGAACTTTTTTTTTCCTTACAATGGAGTTTTCTTGAAAAAGGGAACTTACTTGAAGCCATTGATGGAGAAGAAGAAGAAAAGTCTTGAAGATCTTGAAGAAGAGGAACTCTTGGTCTTGAAGCCCTCTTGAGATTATTGCAAAGGAAAGTAATAAGAGCAAGAGATCCAACCTTCTCCTTGCTTTTATAGAGGAGAGCAAACCAAAGAAGGAAAGAAGAAAGAGGTAAGTGTTACTAATTAGTAACCTTACCAAAAGAAAGAGATTAGAAAGATTCTTTCCCAAAAGAAAGATATCTGGAAGGATTTTCTCCCAAAAAGAGATCGATGACGGATTCTTTCCCAAAAGAAAGATATCTTGAGATATCCTATCCCAAAATAAAGGGATCATGAGAGATTCTCTCCAAGTAAAGATATTCTTAGATATTCTCTATCCAAATGAGATATTTTTGGATATTCTTTACAAAAATGACACCATATGAGATCTAAGCCATTTCAAAAGCTTAAGGTCCCATGGGTTAGCCCATATGAGCCAGGTTTGACCACCTAGGCACAAAAAAAAAAAAAAAAAAATTTGGGCTTTTAGTCAAAGAGAAATCACTCTTACCAAGAGCATACAAAAATGGTTCCATGCGTCTTTTGAGTTGATTGGACCATACAAAAGAAAATTCCAAGCCGCATGAGCTTCCAAAAATCAAACCATCCAGCCTCATATACCAAATTGAGCCAAAATCTTGAAATTGACATTCCACAAAAAATCAAACCAAATCCTGGTCCCCTAACTTGCCACATACAGCCTGTTAGGTCACAAGACCAAAACCAAAAACCAAAACCTGATCCCCTAACTTGCCACATACAGCCTGTTAGGTCACAAGATCAAAACCAAAAATTGATCCCCCAACATTCCACATACAGCTTGTTGGGTCACACGATCAAAACCAAACCCGACCCCCTAACCTGCCACATATAGCCTGTTAGGTCACAAGGTCAAAACCCAAATCCACATCCCTGATGTCATCTTCAAAACTTTGCCTCGAGATGGTACGTGATCCCTTTCACTACCATAAAATTCCCCTGGAAGCTCAAAAGGCTACAAATACCAAAAAGAAAGACTGCTCAAAGACTCTTGGTCAAGTCACAGGCTCTCCTTCAAAAATCTCTTCGAGGCACATCGACTACAAAAGTTAAGCAACTCGTCGCTGTACCTCGAAGGGGCATTTGTTGACACCAAAAATGTCACTTTGCCTCTTCAAGATCCAAAGAGCTACATGAAGTCGCAACCTGCCATAAATAGGCAATGCTGCTTCCAAAAATCAAATCTTGTCAGAATCAAACAAAAACTGCAAGATTCTTCCAGACAGCCAAAAGAGGAGTACACAAGAAGTTTCGGGCCATTTCAAAATCATTTAGCCTAACTTCGCTTCTCCGACAGCCGAAAAGGAGCTCTCGGCGGCAAAGCTCTCCGGGATCATGGTTTCCAAGACAGAGCCTATGGATCATCTTAAAATGACTCCAATAGGTTCCCTGTCAAATTTCAAGTCAATCGGACATCGGTCGACCGCACATCAAACCGCGACATCTTCATCGCGACAAAAAGCAAGTCTACTGGTGATAGGACCCCAAACGGCTTCAAAACTCAAACAAAAGCCTATGGTTGGTCTTATTTATTGCTCAGGAGGCTTCACACCAAATTTCAGGTCATTCCGACATCGTTTGACCCAGTTTCAGCTTCTGACGGAAAATCGGCAGCTCTGTGCGACAAAGTCTTCGGCTTTCTCAGGAAATTGGAAACTTTGCAAAATAAGATGCAAGGATTCTCATCAGGTTTCCTACAAAGAAATCAGGCCAATAAATGGTCAAAATGTCAAGGAAAAGTACAGGAGAAAAAAGAATCGAAAAACAGCAAAAACGGACACAAAACGGGACACAAAAGGGGGAAAACCCCCCAGGGTCGCCGGGGACCTTGGAACCCGGGGTCGCCGGGAAGGCCCCGGAAACCCCGGTTTTCGCCGTTTTTCCGCGATTCGAGGAGCCCAGCCTCTGGTACTTTCCAAAATTCATGCTTTTGAGACACCAAGTCCTCTGACATCCGTCCAAAACACAGGTCAATCGTCAAGAGTATCGAAAACAATATTGATCACCACCCGGTCAACCAAAAAAAGTGTGCTTTCTACCCGACCGATCGAGACATCGACAGGACAGATGGCACCGACCCGCTGTTGGCAACAAACACCTGAAATTACATGGTCATCTGATGTCGATCTACATGAAGATCCATCGATGATCATCGACAGAAGAATCCCAAAAGACGTGGCACGGCCCGCGACTCTTCAGCTGCTCGGCGACCACTTAATGCGATTAATTGACTAACTTTATTACAGTCATTAATCCATTTCTTTGGACGGCCCAATCAGAAGCAAGCATTCGGGAGTTACAAGTCAAGAGATTCATGGCATTTAACCCATGAAACTCCTCCCATCATGGCGATTAAAGGCGATTAAATGCCCTCAATCTCCTCCGGCCAATCAGAAGCCAAGAAAAAGGAGTTACAAAATAAACAATTCAATTTTGTAACTCCTCCCATTATGCAGCTTTATGACAATCAAGGCTCATAAACCCTCCTAAAAGGCTACCTAAAAGCCTATAAATAGGAGAGCTCTCCAAGAAGAACAGAGCATCAGAAAAAAGCACAAACAGACAGACAGACAGAAGCACAGAAATCCAGAGAAAGGAAAAAGAGAGAAAACTCTGCGGAAGTTCTACACCGGCCACCGCAACAAGGTGACAAAAGTCCCTTGGGGGGTACCCCCCCAAGGTCCTTGCCTTCTCCTCCTGCCTCCAATGGTTTAGATATGGCTTTTCAGCCCGTCTACTCGGCTTTTTATTGGACATAGGACCTTCTTTTGGTCTTTGTCCTCTAAAAACCTGAGGTTATAGCCAAGCCAAGCGAATCGATAGCATCCTCTATTCTCATCTGCATGGATGATGGCGAAGCCCACATATGGCTTGCGACCGTCAATCTAAACGAGTCCCCCACAATCTCCTGAGAAGTTAGATCCTCCTTTTCTTGCTTTTCATTGTAGTTTGTATTTTTTCAAAAGAGACAAAAATCACAATTCTTGTCTTTCATTATTAATAAGGATTGGAAATCGGCTATAAACGCCAAAATCGGCTATAAACGCCAAAATCGGCTATAAATGCCAAAAAAATCGCCTTTCACGGCAAACCAAGAAAAATGTCTCTTTTCTTAAATATATGTGCAATGGAAAACTTGAAAGAAGTTGATTTCCTTTTTACTTGTGAAGGTTGATCTCCGGATCACCACTTGCAATTCCAAGTAAAAATAGAAAATCTGGCACACCCACACAAAAAAAAGAAATGTTGATGCACGCCCCTGCCCCCTGGTTACGAAAGGGTCGGAACCAAACGGACTCCCACGTCTGCCGACCTCGGTAGGAACTCGAGCATTTGGAGCGCGGTCCATCAATGACCCCGAGAGGTACTTTCTGCTTGGGAGTCAACTCACCGAACTTGAGAGGTCCGAACTGCTTAGCTTCCTGTTGCAAAACAGAGAGACCCCGCAAGAGATGCCAGGCGTAGACCCCGAGGTCATGAGCCATAAGCTGAATGTGGACCCCCAATTCAAGCCTGTGATGCAGAAGGCGCGCAGGTCGGGAATAGAGCAGTCAGCGGCCGTGGTCGAAGAAATGGGGAAATTGCTGGAAGCAGGCGCCATCAGGGAGGTCCAGTACCCGACATGGTTGGCAAACACCGTAGTGGTGAAGAAGAAGTCGGGGGAAGTGGAGAGTTTGCGTCGACTTCACTGACCTTAACAGGGTATGCCCCAAAGACTGCTTTCCACTCCCAAAGATCGACTAGATGATCAATGCCACCGCCGGCCACGACCGGATGAGCTTCCTTGACGCCTACCGCGGCTATCACCAGGTACCAATGTATGGACCGGATGAGGAGAAAACGGCGTTTATCACTCCCAGGGGGACCTACTGCTACAAGTTGAAGAATGCAGGAGCGACCTACCAGAGGTTGGTCACCAAAATGTTCAGAGACCTGCTCAATAAACGGTGGAAGTTTACATCGACGACATGGTCGTCAAGTCCAAACAATCCCAAGACCACCTGACGGACCTCGGCCAGGTGTTCGACGTTCTCCGGAGGTTCAAATTGAAGCTGAACGCCTCCAAGTGCGCCTTCGGGGTCAGCTCCGGCAAGTTCCTAGGAAGCCTAGTCACGAGACGAGGCATCGAGGCAAACCCAGATCAGATTTAGGCAATCCTGGGCATCCAAAGCCCGTCCACGACGAAGCAGGTCCAGAGGCTCATTGGCATGGCTGCCGTGCTCAACCGCTTCATCAGCAGGTCCTCCGACAAATGCCGTCCCTTCTTTCAGTTACTGAAAAAGAACTTGAAGTTCGAATGGACACCGGAGTGCAACTCGGCTCTCCAAGAGCTCAAAGCTTACCTAGCCTCACCCCCGCTGCTATCTACTCCGAAGAAAGGAGAAGCACTGTACTTGTACTTGGCGGTCTCGGATCATGCTGTGAGCTCGGTCCTAGTCAGAGAGGAAGATGGGCAACAGAAACCCATTTACTACACGAGCAAGATCCTCCTCGACGCCGAGACTAGATACCTGCAGATGGAAAAGCTCGCACTGGCCCTCGTTAGTGCCTCACGCAAACTCTCGCACTACTTTCAGACCCACATGATAGTGGTAGTCACAGAGCACCAGCTCAAGTCTGTCTTCCGGAAGGCCGATTTCTCCGGACGAGTTTCGAGATGGGCAGTGGAGTTGGGACAATACGACATCTAGTACCAACCGAGGACGGCGATCAAAACGCAAATTTTGGCCGACTTTATCGTGGAGTTCGCTTCCCCGAATTCGGCGCCGAGCCCACTCAACGCCGAACTGGGGGGTAAAGGGCATGAGGACGGAGTCTCGGGGACTGATTACGAGCAATCTCGGAATACGTTCCGTGATTCAGCTTGGAAGGTCTTCGTTGACGGATCATCTACCTCCAGGAGGGCCGGCGCCAGCATAGTTCTCCAGTCTCCAGAAGGACTAGTCATCGAGCAGGCCCTGACACTTGACTTCAAAGCATCAAACAATGAGGCGGAGTACGAGGCGTTGATAGCAGGGCTGAACAGCGCCAAGATCCTCGGCGCTCAACAGCTGGTGGTCTTCAGTGACTCGCAATTGGTGACAAGCCAGCTCACCGGAGATTACCATGCTCGCGACGATAGAATGGCGGCCTACTTGACCCTCGCCAAGAAGCTCCTCTCTCAATTCCCGGAAGCAGAAGTCAAGCAGATTGGCAGGGATTCCAACTCGCACGCCGACGCGCTCGCCAATCTAGCTTCCGCCGTCGAAGCTGGAAGAAAAAGGACTGTGGAAGTAGGATCATTGGCATCACCAAGCATAGAGCTTCGCCCACCTCGGCAAGTTATGAACATTGATCTCGACCCAAGTTAGATGGACCCTATCATCTCATACCTCAAGGACGACCAACTCCCTGAAGACAAAGCTCAAGCTCACAAGATCAGGCTGAGAGCGGCCCGGTTCTGGCTCTCTCCAGAAGGAAAGCTGTACAGGAAGTCGTTCACAGGCCCTTATCTCCAGTGCGTCCACCCAAGCCGAGTTGAAGATTTCCTCTTCGAAATACACGAAGGCATCTGCAGGAGTCACATCGGAGGACGGTCACTGGCATACCGGGCTATCAGCCAAGGATATTGGTGGCCGTACATGCAGAAGGATGCACAGATGTATGTCATGAAGTGTGAAAAATGCCAGAAGTTCTCACACACTCTCCATCAACCTGCGCAGGATTTAAGCCCGCTCTCCAGCCCATGGCCCTTCGCCCAATGGGGGCTGGACATCGTGGGACCTCTCCACCGAGCTCCGGGGAATAAGAGGTGGCTGATAGTGGCCACTGATTACTTCACCAAATGGATAGAGGCAGAAGCATTGCTTCCATCACCGAGCGAGACTCCAAAAGCTTTGTATGGAAGAACATTATCACGAGGTTCGGCATCCCTCGAATCTTGGTCTCGGACAACGGGACCCAATTCGACTCCAGCCTCTTCAAAAACTTCTGCCAGGAGCTCGGTATCAGGAATCATTATTCGACTCCGGCCTATCCCTAGAGCAACGGCTAAGCCGAGATCTCTAACAAAGTGGTCCTCGACGGACTCAAAAAGAGACTCGACCGGGCTAAAGGGAGGTGGGTGGAAGAGCTTCCTAGTGTCCTATGGGCGTACAGGACTACCCCGAGGCGCTCCACTTCGGAAACACCGTTCTCCTTGGCGTATGGGATGGAAGCCGTGATCCCGCTCGAGATCGGCCTCCCAACCTTGAGATCCGAACTTTTTGACTAAGGCCAGAATGAGAAGAACCTGACCCTAGAATTGGACCTGGCCGAAGAGCGCAGAGAAGCAGCGGCCATCCGCTTGGCTGCCTATCAGCAACGGCTGGCGAAAGACTACAACCAGAGAGTCTGGGAAAGGAAATTCTCCATTGGCGAATTGGTCCTAAAGAAGGCACTACCAGCGGACAAGGATCCGAACCAAGGCAAGCTGGCGCCAAACTGGCGTGGCCTATTCAAAGTGGTCTCGACTGCTGGCCGGTTCGCGTACAAACTCAAGGATATGGATGGAAAGCAACTGCCGCGACCGTGGAACGCCTCGCACCTCAAAAAGTTTTACTTTTGAAATGTACTCAGATTGTGCAAATCAATGAAGACGATTTCTTCTCAGAGATTTCTTTTCCTTTTCTAAGTCAAAGACCTCAGCAATAACACCACTCTCCAGCTCGGTAGCAGTGCGCAGGGTCATCCTAGCTTCGGAAATAAAATCGGCAAAGGAATGACTTCGCCCTCTCCAGCTCGGCAGAAATAACTCCATTTCATGCGATAAGCGCATCTCGGCCCTCGTGCCAGATAGCCAGCATGACCCCTGGTGAAGTGCCAGAGGGATCTTCATTTCGTGCGATAAGCGCATCACGACCCTCGTGCCAGATAGCCAGCACGGCCCCTGGTGAAGAGCCAGAGGGATCGCCATCTCATGCGATAAGCGCATCTCGGCCCTCGTGCCAGATAGCCAGCACGGCCCCTGGTGAAGAGCCAGAGGGATCTCCATTTCGTGCGATAAGCGCATCTCGGCCCTCGTGCCAGAAGCCAGCACGGCCCCTGGTGAAGAGCCAGAGGGATCACCCTATTTCGTGCGATAAACGCATCTCGACGCTCTCATGCTAGATTGCTGGCGCGCTACTTGTACATCTATCGGTGGGCAGCAATCCTAACAATATAATCCCGGGCTAGTCTGGGGGCAGCTCGGCACCTACCCCTGCCGAGCTCACATACTTGTGCAAAATATTGGGAAAGCAAGAACACGCGCAGAAAGGAAGAACGTCCCAAAAACGCAAAGGAAGATTACTTTTTATTACAAGGTGGCATCATACATTCTCCATTACATTACGAAAAACACTCAATACCTTGGATCACTCCTACAGCAGAATGGGGGCCCCACGCCGCACTCTGAGAACTACGGCTGCCGAGCACGGCCAGAATGGTCCTGGGTCAGCTGCGCAGCCGAGAAGCACCCTGCTTGCCCATGTTTTGGAGCTCGTGAGATTGATTACACCATTGAGGTGTGGGAAGCTCGGCCATAAAGCCGAGGTGAAACACTTGGCGCATTCAAATCAAGGAAAGGGTTTAAAAGACAAAAGTGCGAGAAAGAAGAATGCAGAATATACAAAAGGGGAAGAAATTTTCATTGAATCTGATAAAGTTCTTTACATCATTAGCAAAAGGGCACGATGCGCCTAGCAAAAACTACATCAAAAGACAGAAGAGAAAAACAATGAAAGAAAGGGCTTCACACAGCAGGGGCGACGTCATCTGCGACCTGGGTAACGACAGCAGCGGGCGCTTCGGATGAAGATGGGGGGAGGTCTGGTTCCGGCTCAATCATGGGATCCTTCTCGGACTCCACTGTGGGGACTGGCTCAGTATCCGAGCGCGGATATTCATCCGGGCTCACATAGGCCGGATGGTAGGTAGGAACTCCCGCCTTCTCCAGGGCGGCTTTCCAGCCCATTTCCCAAGCCAAGACCCTTATGTCATCGACTTGCGCCGAATACTCTTCCCCCGCCACGTCTATCCCTTCTTGATAAGCAGCATCAGCATCGACTCGATTTTTGGACTCGAGCTCGGATGTCTGCCTCTCGAGGTTGGCGATCCTCTTCTCCATCTCGGCCTCTCTCCTCTTGGCCGTCTCGAAGGCAGACTTTGAATTGTCAACTCGGCAAAGAGGGCGCGGTTCGTCTCCTCGTACTCCCTCACCCTCGCTCTGCTCTCCTCCAGGGCTATCCTGTGCTGCTCACAGTTCACCTTGACCCTCTTGAGCTCGGCATGACACTTTTGGACTCGCTGAACCGAGACTTGGGCCATCTGCACAATCTGCAAGAAAAGCAAACCACCAGTGAACGATAGTTAGAGTCGAAAGGAAAATGGTCAGAGAAAGTGATGCTTACGCTCAAGCCTGACTTCATCTGCGATGCTAGGAGGGAGATGTCATCCATCTCATCGTGTTTCTACATGTCGCGCGGTAGAGCGCAAGCACTACCCAGGCAAGCGATCACCAGCGGGGCCCTGGAGAGACGATCATCTACCGTAATCGGCCTCCCAGGCTGGAGCATAAAGTTCGGCCTCCAGGGTGTAGGAGGAGGCCGCACTGCTGTGCCGGCAGCTGAACTTTCCCCAGTCGAGCCTTCGATCCTGGCCCTTTTCCTGGCCTGATCATCCATCCACGTTGCCTGGGGAGGGGTGACCACGGGAGTTCCGATCTCAGTCGCAGCAGGGGGCGGAGAAGTCGGAGCAGGAGGTATGGTTGAAGAAGAGGGCGCGTCGGACGAAGGGGGTGCACGCGAAGAAGACGCAGTACCTCGACCTTTGCCTCTCGCGAGTAGGGCCTTGAGATCCTTGAACACTGGCTTGGGGCGGGTCTTCTCCATCGCCTCCTCAGGGTCGCTCTCTGACGATAGGACGATCCTCCCGATCGTCTCAACGTTCTCCGCGTCGGCTCCCGAGATGGATGCCTCAGTGTCGGATGCGGCGCGGCCCTCAACGGCAGCCGCGGCTTGCTCGTCCTCCTCTCTACTCTCCTCTTCTACCTCCGCCGCGGCTTCCGAATGGTGAGCGGCGTATTTCTTGTAGCCGCGATATTTCGGCTTGTACCCCAGAAGCTTCCATGCCGACCTGTCCTCATGGCCGTGATAGCTCTCCAAGGACTGGATCCAAGACTTGTTCCTCCTCCAACCGTCTCGGCTAGCTGCCGCCTTCCTCTGACGAGCACCTGCAGAGCGAACGAATAACATAAGCCTGATAGTACAGAGAAGCAAAAAGATATAAGGGAGCATGCTAAGACTGTAATTACTTGGAGGAGTGCCGAGATAACGAGGAATCTTGAACGATCTTTGTGCAATGGGCTTGTCATCACCAAATTCCCAGTTACCCGAAACCACCAGACGGTCGTCCCCGGCATACTTATTGGAATCCTCCAAGGCTTGGACGAACGGCCTCCGCCCGGCTTGATACGGAGGTAGTACATGTCACTCCCAGACTTGAATAGGTCATAGGCATCCTCAATATCGTGGACGCCAAGACCAATGCCCCGGACCGTATTGAGCACGTCAGTGCCCATTACGATCTTGAAGTTGTTGGGCATCGGCTGACAGGGGCAGAGGTTCCATGCCCTGAGGCAATCCCTAAGTAAAAGGCGAAGGGTAAACCTAACCCCGCCCTCGATGACGGCCACCAAGGGGAACGACATCCAGCCGTCGTAGAATCCACCATCGGCATAGGCGAAGGGGGGGCCGCCTTAACTTGGACTCCGTCCAGTATCTTGTACTTGGCCCTAAGATCGGCTAACCCCCTCTCGGACCCTATCTAGTGACTATATATGCCCATCTCTCGAAGGAAAAAACCAGAAGAAGGAAGGACAGTGCTGGAAGGACAGTGCTGGAAGGACAGAAAAACCCTAAACAGAGCCCTAAGCGCAGGAAAAAATGAAACAGAGGAAAAAGGACTTACGAAAGCTAAGGGCGGGGTGGTGTTTGAGCCTGCGGAAGCAAGATTCCGACGGCACCTCTCTCCGACGAACGCTCTCCTCCGGGAAGATCTCTGCAGGGCTCTCTCTCTGTTCTGGAAGGCAAGGATAAAGAGAAAAGAAGCATGGTAGGGGGCGGCTCCCCCTACTTATAGCAAAAAACAGAGCGCCCAATGATGGCGCCTTTTTGAATTTCGAAAAGGCTGTGTCTTTTCACTGCGCGCGCCGCTATGAAAAGACGGGCCAACCAAGCCAAGGATGACACGTGGAATCGCCAGCCTAATTTCCGCGCGCCATTTAATGCCTCGGGCATCGAGGCGACAGCAGATAAGAACGAGGCACCCGCGACCAAAGCCGTGATGAGATTACAAAATCATGAGCCTTTTGGGCTTCTTCCGGACCCAGATACAGGGCAGCGCGGCATTGCAGCACACCGCATCTCGGCAATCCTCCGAGGAGTCCTTCTCAGCTTCCGACCTCAAAGAGTTGGGATACTCTAAGAGCTCAAAAGCTGGGGGGCAATTGTGTCGGGATGTTTCCACTAAGCCGAGATCAGGACTAGCCTTGGCATAAGTCCAGCTAATCATGCCTCCGCTCAGGCAGGACGGACCCCCGGCTGATGGGTCGCGGCGCCTGCCGAGGTGAGAGCCCTGAGGTCGGATGGCACTGGTCCCTATACATCAACCTCGGCATGGCGGATGAAACAGATAATGATGGGACCATTGACAGGATGAAGGCACGCGCTTAAGCGTGCCTTGTGGCCCATGATTCCTGACAGAACAGCGTTAGGCGGGCCACGTGCACGCCTAAGCATGGCTCCAGGCAAGGCCCAATGGGACTAGGCCCGAAAGTCAACCACAGCATGGCCCGATAAGATTGGCATTTAATGAGGAATGCGTAGGTGAGACTGGCATTTAATGAAGTATGGGCTGAGTGGACAAGGCCACTCGAGTGGCAAAATCCATCATGGGGCTCGCCCATGCAAGTCAACCCCCTATCCTATAAATAGAGGCTCCAACTCCATTCTAAGGTATGCAACCCAAACACATACCCTCACTCTGCCAATTTCTCTCCATCTCCCTTACTCAGTCCCTGAACTGACTTAAGCATCGGAGAGCCTTGTGCTGCCCACAGCCAGGGTCCTCTGACTTGCTTCCTCTCTTCCTTTTTCAGGTCCAGTCGGAGCCACGTCAACCTTCATCGAGACTTCTTTAAACAGGGGTCCCAATCCCTGATTCAAAGCCCGTAATTTTTAGGCACTTACAAACTTAATCGAGGTACAATGTGCAATAATTAGTCCTCTATAGAAGAAGTGGACCAACTGAGCCATGTCAAGCCGATGGTGTGGGCATTTCACTAGAAGGTCATGGAACCTTTCCCAAGTTAGAGAAAACTCTTCCTCAGGTCGTCCCCTAAAGTTCTTAATGGAATCCTTCATTTTCTCTTTCTTGGCCATTGGGTAAAAATTTACCATGAATTTCTTTGACAGCCCATCCCATGTTGTTATGGAATTAAGAGCAAGAGAATCCAACCATGCCGCAACAAGGTCTTCCAAGGACAAGGGTAAGAGCCTCAACTTGACACTATCTTCATTGAAGTTATGGTTTTTGAATGTCTGACAAATTGTCAAGATTTTGTTCAACTGGACGTAAGGTTGCTCACTCTCAAAACCATGGAACTTAGGAAGCATGTTAATGGTCGGCTCTAATCTCAAACTGGGCTGCAGTGGTTGCAGATAGAACTATGCAAGTAGGTGGGGCAGCAGAAGTAGGTGCAAACAGTTCATTGAGAGTTCTCTATTGATTTTCCATTTTGGGAACAACTGAGAAATTTTCTTCAAACTTGATGGGTGTCTCAAATAGTTCAAATCGGGCTGGATGACCTCTCTCACGTATCCAAGTTTGCATAAATTAGGGTCCAAACTACCTAAACTAAATGAAAGATCCTATTTGGCCCTAGAATGATGCACACGCAGTCAAGCACCCCTTAATGTTAACACACCAACAGTCTATTGGGTTAGCCTATGTTAATTAGACAGCTCCTAACTAGTTGAAGAGTGCCCATAAGCCTCCAACTCGGTCTTCTGAAACAAAATCGACCAGGTAAGCCCTTAGGTTGAGTGGTGGGGACAAATGTGCTTGGTATGGCCCCCCCTTAAAAACCACACTCCTAGAACAGAGACAATCACCAATAAAGGGACTAGGATTGCCTAGACATCAAATTGATCAAAGAGTGCAATTGGTGCAACCTTTGGTGTTCATCATCCTAATTAGCTTGAAGATCCAAGGGCTAATGTCTAATTGATTTTAAATTATTAGCTTGGGTGCTTAAAGTGGGGTGTGGTTAACCTAATGGGCAAGAATCCGGTGATGAAATCGGTCCTTTTCTTATGGGGGTGAGTGCCCTTACTAAGTGTGTGATTCCAATTTAATGTGTAATGTCATGTCCTAAATCCGAATTAGCCCCTTGTATTCTAGATCTAGGAGCGTGATTTTGCCCACGGGATAAATTTCACAGTTATAGAGCAAAACATAGCATATACATATTTATTTTATATACAATATTGAAGTTAAAGACAGAAAATATGAATATTTTATTATACAAAACGACAAAAGACCAATAAAGGTCAGTACAACTGAACATAATGGAAACCCATCCCATGGTAGCATAGCTCACGGAATTCGATATCTATATGACATCTACAGAACTTAACTGAAATCCTAAGTATCGTGATCAAATAACCTAAAACGCTAGAGATTACATCAAGTAATCTGGCACGAGATTGATATGCTAAACAGTAACATGTTAATCATGATATATGAGAAAAATATAATAAGTTCTGAAAAAATGCATGTGTCTAAGACAACATAATATCAAAATAATTGAGGGCAATACCACATTAGCTAACTTGTCTTGATCTCAATTAAGAGCTGATTTAATAAATAGAATACAATGGGTACCGTGTATAACAGGAGGTGGCCACATATTTTAGAAAATAGAATATAGAGGTACTTGGAGTATAAATACTCCACAGAGAACAGAACTAAGCTGCATCTAGCATGCGAAACAAAACAAGTTGTTTAACAAAAGAACGAGCTAAGTGGTGCCAATATCAGAGTGTACTTATGTACATATATCCACGTTTAACAAAATACAGATGTTTCTTGTCAAATGAAAACATGCATTTTCAAGATACTTAAAATATACTTATATTCATAACAATATCTGATAACTGATAAATCATGACAAGATGTTAATCAGAACATCAATCCACATCCCCAGTCAGTACCCCAAGTGGCCGCTTAAATAAAGGAGTCATGGTTGGTGGTCCTGAACAGATGGAGTTGAATACAAGAATTAATTACCCAAAATTAACTACAAGGTCTCTCATCAAATCCATATTACTTAATAACATCATTAGACACTCATGTGATCCTTACATTGGCGTTTCAGAAGTCTTTGGCAACACATTAGTATTTAATGGTGGTATTTCTGGATAAATGACAATTTAATCTATTTGTAGGTCAATTTCAAATTTAGACATCTCCTACTATGGCCTCTTAAAGAATTAAAAGGTCATTAAACTATCGTAGGGTACATCTCCAGGCTATAAAATTAAATTTAGAAAGAAATTGGGCAATTTCTAGTGTGGTCGACTGATCAGGAGGTTGATTAGGCATGAACCGCAATGTGGTCGGTTGACATCATACACCAGGCGGTCGACCTTCATTGAAGAAAACCAGGACAAAAGACTCTTAGTTGCAGAAAAACGACCGCCTGTCAGGCTAGTGCAATCGGTTGGCCGCATGACCAAGTGTCGGTCGACCGAGTACAAAGGAAAAGCGAAACCAGTCTGCGGATTTCCTCTATTTCGATACTAAACTCATTCTCTGGGTTCCTTCTCCTCCAAACACTTAAGATATGATTTATACAACTTGATATCATTTCAAAAACCTCATTTAATCAATAAAATCTTGATGATCATGATTTAAACAAGAATTTCATATTATGAGCTAAACACATGAAATAAATTGGAAATAAACTAAGATTCATGTAATGTATTGAAATCAAATTCGTAAACATGAAAAGCATATTAGATACTTGCCTCTGGTTTAGAGTTCTAACTGAGCTCTCTCAAAATCCCACCAAAACCCATTTCACAGAGCTCTCACATACTCAACAGAGAAGAGAAAATAAGAAGAACATGAAGAAGATGATGAACATGTGATGGAGCTTCCTTCTTGGGCTGGTTAATCAAACAGAGGAAGAGAGCGGGAGAGGGAGAGAGAGAGGGAGAGGGTTGGGGCTGATTGTCGTCGGTGGAAGGAGAGAGTAATGGAGAGAAACGGAGAAGGAGAGAGAAGACGTGGATCCTTTCTTAAACGGTAGATCTTTTAGAAATTTTCAAATAACCCCTATAATTAACCAAAAATACTTATAAGTCTCTCCAAAATATATAATGACAAACAAACCCTAAAAAATCAAATCTCCCACTAAAACTAAAAATAAATCATAAAACATGATTAATTAGGCCTAATGACCTTACTAAACGTCACGATCTCCCATGTAACATTCAATCAATCACACTTAAACCAAAATTTAACAATCAAGAATAACTCACTTACTGAAGAGGTGTGGTAGGGTTTCAATACTCACCTCCCACCTAAGATGGGGGAAAGATTTAGTTGAGGCGACTTGGGCCACTGATACCTGTACTTAGTGTACCAACCCGAGGTGCAGAGAGAGTATCATCCAACTGTCGTCCTTCCTTGCCCCTAACTATTACGATCCGGGCCTTCCCAAAATTCAAAATAATTAAAATGATTGCACTTTCGAAGTCCTACAACAATGGATCTAAAAATAATTACTACTAAAAATAAAATTCCTTTCCCGCTTTGATTGTGTTCCTTTGCGAGATTCTTTTTTTTTCTTTTCAACTTAGCTGAAAATTCTTTATGCTCCAAATCTTGTAACTTCTTGCTTTAAGTGCTCCTTCCTATTTTTTTTCTTCAATCCTGCAAAATCAACAATAACAAAGTGCAAAACGGAAAAAAAAAAGTAGCTAAATGGCTAAAAACCTAAATTAAACTAGTCTAAAATAAAAAATCAAAATTTTGAAACCATTTTCAAGAGAAAATCCCCGGCAACAGAACCAAAATTTTGATGTGCTCAAAATAATTAACCGCAATCGCTCAAATTTCTATTAATTAGACTGTGGCAAGTACGAGTCAATCCACCGGTATTTGTAGAAGGAAGATAAAAAAAAAACTCAATCAATTTTCACATTAAGGATTTTGAAAACACAATTAATTAAGAAAATAATAACTAAATTACTATCAAAGAAAAGTAAAATAACTTATTAGAGAAAAAGAGACGAGGTTATCAGATTCCACCAAAACAGATTTAGTTATCCCAAAATTACTTCCTAATCTTATCCCAATAAAACTCAATCTAATCAGCAAGCAATTGCCTTGAATTGGAAGATTTAGCTTTGAAAACCCTTTTTCTTAAAAACCAAATTCTCTAACAAGTACTTAAGACTCCCTTCACTTCAACACGATGAAACTCTAATCACTATTTATCAAGATCAAGCACAAACTATTAAAGGATTTTAGCCTAAATATGGTATGTCAAGATTAAGCAAAAAAAGTAAAAGATATTTCAAATAACCTTTACAAAACAAGAAGCTGAATTGCATTCATGAAGGAGAGCCTATTAAATCATTAAGTATAATTTAATAGAAAATTGATTTTAAATATCTTTATTACAGTTCTTGCATGATGTCAAACTTGGCAAAACTAGATTTTAAAGCACATAATATTAGTGGGGACAATTACTTATCCTGGCAATTGGATGCGAAAAGTCATTTGCAATTCAAGAAACTTGGAGAGGCCATAGAAGAGGGTAATAAGATGTCCCAGGAGGACAAGGCGTCAACCCTTATCTTTTTACACCATCAAATACATGGCGACCTCAAAAATGAATATCTAATTGACGAAGACCCAGCAGGTCTCTGAAAATCCCTGAAGGATAGGTATAATCACCAAAAGATGGTCATATTACCAAGTGCTCAGAATGAATGACTAAACCTGAGATTCCAGGATTACAAAACAATATCTGAATATAACTCTGCCTTTACAATATTGTTTTTCGTCTAAGATTATGTGATGAAACGGTTATGGAAGAGCGGATGTTGTTGAAAACATTATCCACTTTTCACTCCTTGAATTTGCTCCTGCAATAACAGTATTGAGAGCGACGTTTCTCCAAATATTCAGACCTTATTATCTCTTCTCTCATAGTCGCTGAACAAAATTGCAAAGTATTGATGAAAAACTATAACTCCATACCAACTGGATCTTTGACAATTCCTGGAGCAAATGCCAATTTTGGTTAAAGCAAATGAAGGGGGAGTGAAAGACATAAACCCCCCAGTAGAGGTGGAAGAAATAACTCCTCCAGGCAAGGTGGCTTTTGAGGTCCAAAAAAAAAAGAAATTCAAGTATCACCAGAAGTGGTCTGCTCCTCAGCAAAAGAACAATCGGAATCATATTCTACCGGCAAATCCTACTCACCGTCTTGATGACACGTGCCACAGATGTGGAAGGAGTGAGCATTGGTCATGCACTTGTCGTGCACCAAAAAAAGTGGTGGAACAATACAAAGCATATAAGGCCTCTGTTCATTCAGCGAAGACCAATAATATGGAAAATTGGGATTTGGATACAATGACACCAAAGTGGCCTCCATTTGACATTATAAACTTGGAGACTTGAGACTTCTTTGAAGATGATGATAACTAACCTATGAGTAATGAGGCATTTAATGCTAAATTAGGAGCATCCTCTTGAATGGTCTAGAAGACCAATAATTATTTGAACTACATAAACTTAATTTTTGAGTTCCTTTGAGATGCATGTATTTAGACTTATGGTTTAAGTTGGGTCTTTATTTCATTGATGTTCTATTTTATGGTGAATGGTTTGATCTTTATCATGTGATTGAATAGTTATATTAGTTTGTTATTTTGTTTAAGCTATGGATTATGGAGTTGAGGATAATCTCTGTCTGGTAGACAGTGCCATAACACACCATTCTGAAAAATCAAAAGTTTTTATCAGAATTGGTGTTCAATCCACGAAGGGTATCCACCATACCTAGACTTGTACAAATAATTGAAGGCTCCGGGAGAGCCCATATGATGTTACCTAATGGTACCCATCTATTCATTAAAGATGCATTGTTCTCAAGCAATTTCCGAAGAAACTTAATTAGTTTCAAGGACATAATAATGAATGAGTACCATATTGAGACT
Source organism: Litsea cubeba (assembly GCA_012931725.1). Taxonomy (NCBI): domain Eukaryota; kingdom Viridiplantae; phylum Streptophyta; class Magnoliopsida; order Laurales; family Lauraceae; genus Litsea; species Litsea cubeba. The sequence goes on from CM022947.1 coordinate 71,055,276, forward strand.
GTAAGCGAAGGTACGTAACAATGAATACTTATGCATTGTTATTGGTATTGAAAGCCAGTATCAAATACTTAAAAAACTAAATGCACTCTCGTCAGGGTTATATTACACGACAATCTCCAATGTCAAATCACATTCGATTGTGAGCAAAACGACAAAGTCAAGCCCGCGACTTAAACTATGCCCGGAGATTAATGTTAGTCTATATGGACTCAATCTAGTAAGTGATATAATAAATTGATTAATTTATTTATTTATCAATATATTCATGCTTACCTTTCATGAGATGAATGATGTTTTATTATTTACTCGTACATAACCAATACGAATGATATGATGGTGCGTGAGATGTACCGGAGTCCATAAGTATATTAGATATAACACATGTATATGGTTGAGATCCACATATAGAGAGACATGCGTAACAAATCTTATACTTAAATATCTTCACAACCAGTGATGAGATTGGACGTCTCATCTGACAAGATTGCAGCACTTTGATCACTATGAGATAGTGTGATATGTTCTCGATTATCAGAATGGAAGATTCTAGATCATAGTACTGGTACATTGGATGTATTGAGGGGTCATGAGAAGCACCTTATAAACACTGTCTTTACTTTAAGGTTTGCTCTCATAATTTTCTAGCAATAACTCTCAATCCTGAGACATTAATGAACTCAACTTTCTATCTATTCATTTGCTTTGAGTCACCAATGAGTGAGGCCAACTATAGGTCAACACCTCGGTGATTTGGGTACGTGGTAGTAGAGCTATAGGAACATTCAATGGTCAAGATGAAATCTATCTCTAACATCCCCTTGTGCCAATTAATGGTTTTATCATTGGTAAGTGCGCTCCCATTTCGATTAAGAGTTAATTGGAAATGTACCTATGATCATTATAATTAATTGGGGCTCAAGGATAATAAGATATGGATCTAAGTTTGGAAGATAAGTCCAATTGATCCATGAATATTGATAGAGGGGCCTACTTGTGGTAATGTGGAAGTTTAGGGTATTCTATGTAATATTCATAAGACTGGAGTTCAATTGTATTTATATAGTGAAGTTATTTGTAATTAACTGTGGGCCCGGATTGTACATGAGATGTGGGGTCGCGAGTCCCAATTGGAGCTAGTTTTCTAAGGAATCCCTAGTGGTCCCCGCGCTAGCCGAAGTTATTAAAAAGTTTCTAATTCTAGTTGAACTCTAAAAGGAAAGTTACTATTTCTATTTGAAGTGAGACTTCTAATAGTGGTAATAGTAAGTTAGTAATTATTGATGGAAGTGAGACTTCTATTTTAATTAGAAAAGAGAAAGTTACTAATTATAATGGAAGTAAGACTTCTATTTAAATTAGAAAGGAGAGCCTTACTAATTGTTAGAGAAGTGAGACTTCTATTTCAATTAGAAATAAGTAATAGCTTAAAAGTTATAAATAGAGGAGAGGGTTGCACGCCCCAGGGTGATCAACATTGGGATTCACGCCCAAGGCAACTCAAGTCCAAGTGTTGGATGTCCATAGCCTTCTTGTGCAAGAGTTGCACGTCTTGGTTTTCTCCTCTTCCCTCTTCTAGTTTCCTTCTAGTTCCTAGTAGCTTTCTCTTGGAGATCCCACCATCTTCTTGAGAAAAGGAGAATCTGATACAGGTCATAAAGTGGAAGATCAAGAGGTATTGGAGATTCCTATTTGATACGAGAAAGTGTTTCATCATCAAAGAAAGACGCGACTTCTCCATTAGAGCACAACCGAGCTCCAAAGGTATAATCTACTTCCTTGTATGTTGTAGATTTTTATGGTAGCTTGTATGTTGTTGTTTCTATCTTCTAGATAGATTTATTTACTGATCATGATGGCTGAGATTGAGGGTACGTATCCTAGATTGGGTTTTGTAGCATTCTGGATAGTTGATCACTGCGTTAAGTTGGTCAAAATTTTTTGAAACTTATCCTAGAGGCCCACCTATTTTCCAACAATTGGTATCAGAGCCTTACTTCATCTCTAATCATGTTAGATCAGTAATCTTATTCTAATCTTTGCATGAGATGCAAAGAGGATAGAGCGAGGGCTATGTCAAGATCAGTTTTGATGGATTTGCTTGGATAATTAGTGAATCCATGTTTGGATAGTCACAAAGTGGTTTAATAATGTTGGATGGATGATAGGAAGCCATTGGAACACTTTGGAAGTGATTTCGAACAATTGGACACGAACTGTAGAAACCCAAGTTGCAGTTTCCGTCAGTTCGGTCGATCGAGACCCGTGCTGGGTCAATCGAGCACATGCAGGTTGGTCGACCGAGCCCTATGTTTGGTCGACCGAAGACACTACTGCTGGAATGCAATTTTTGGATTTTTGGGTTTGGGTCTTCGTTGATGTCCTATTTTTCCAGCATTGTTTGACAGCATATTTTTGTGATATGTATGGTTGTATGAGATACTAACTTGCAGGTTATCTTATCCTCTCCATATGGCCAACAAGATTTTACTTTCTTTTATGGTTGATTGGTTTATTTGAGGCAAAGTGTAAGGGCACCATGGTTTCCTTGGTTTCCCATGAAAGGGCAAGGCATGATGAATTTCCTATAGCCCTTTTATTTCCATGTTTAGATCACTATGTAAGTCTCATCGTAGAGACATGAATTTATGTAATTTTCTAAATTTGTTAATTCTAGCGATGTTCGAGACAAAGAAGGAAAGTGAAGTTGGACTCCTAATTAAAAAGTTTGAAGATTACCAAAAGAGTTTTGGAGTTGCCCAAAGAGTTTGAGGGGTTCCAAAATTTTGGAAAGTCTAGAAGTCCAAGAAGTCTATTCCGCTTGGGCCATGTGGAGGAGAGAACTAGTTTCTAATTTTAGCATTTTCTAATTATGGGCGAATGGTTGATTTAGAATGTTTCCAAATCTGATCCAAACATAGCAAGTTACTAAAATTAGTCAAATCAAATTAATTTTTGAAAAGAGTTCTAATTAGTGTTGATGACCTATGAGATGGACACATTGGTAACACTAATTTAAGAAACTGGACTTTCCTTAAAATAACTTGACTCGGAACCAATCTTAGATCATATCATGAGATGATTTGATGTTCATATTTATATATAGGCCCTAATACCTTAAAAGGAAATCCTCAATTCAAAATATTAAATGGGAGTGGGGCATTAAAACTGATAAATCCCCTTGGTTTTCCACCATAGGTCCATTGTAAGGAAAGTATTAGCCTCGCGCCACGAAGAGTGTGGCCGTTCCTTCAGAGGGCTTTTCTTTGTCTGATCACTAGATATGGATCTCCTTTGAATAGTATTGGTGAGATGTGGTGGGGTTTCACTCCATAGGAGCTGTCTAAAATGGTTGTCACGTAATATTAGTTGGTGGGTCACACTTAACTAAAATAGTGATGTAGTATCCCTTAGGATTTGCATCATGTATTTCAGAAACCAAAGCTAATCGGGAGTCATACATTATTTAGTATGAGATACCTAGATGATAATGAATGATGGGGATCATGGATAGTTAGTCTTAATTCTAATTTTGACAAACTTTGATCCGCACCAATCTAAGTAGCATTCACACTCCCCTATGAGGCATGCCCTAAGGGATTGGGATTCCGATGTATTCTAAATTCAGTGCTTATGAGGATTCCCACATGAATTTGGTAGAATACTAAAATCCAAAGTCATTTATATTCTTTTATTGAATGTATGGTTATGTGCTACAGTTTATTCTAGCATGAATTCGAATACTTTCAATCCACTTGTGACCATCATCAACCAGTATAAGTTGATGGAATCCAACTATATAGACTGGAACAGGACCCTGGATATTGTCCTGACAGCTTAAGGATGCAGATATGTCCTTACCATACCCTCCCTTCCTAAGCCTTACCTTGATGCACCACTGGACGAGAAAGACCTTTACACCAAGTGGACCAAAGACAATGAGATGGCCAGAAGTTTTATACAGGCATCCATGTCTAGTGTTTTGCAAGATCAACATCCATCCTATAAGTCAGCATACGATATTATATCGAACTTAAAGGAGATGTTTGCAGACCAGGTTAAGCCTGCCTATATCGAACTTAAAGGAGATGTTTGCAGACCAGGTTAAACCTGCTAGGCAGGCTGCTATGAAAGTGCTGATAAAGAGTAAGATGACTGAGGGAACCCCAGTACAAGCCCATATACTGAAAATGATGTTAGCATTGAATGAGTTAGATGTACCGGGTGCTACGATTGATACAGGATTGCAGATCGACATGATCCTTCAGTCACTACCGGATTCATTCAACCATTTCAAGATCAATTATAATAAATTGGAAATGACTTTAGCTGAGCTGTCTCTCCAGCTGGTAGTGGCTGAGGAAATCATGAAGAGAAAGCAAAATGCTCTCATGACAAAAAAGTCATTTGCTAGGTCTAAGCGAAAGGCAAAGATCGGGATAGCATGAAGAAATCAGTCATCAAGGGTCCTAAGGTGGAGAATGGTTTCTACTAGTGGTGTGACTAAGGCTAAGGATACGGGAACAAAGGGAAAGTGTTTCCACTGTGGTTGACAGGACATTGGAAGAGGAATTGTCCAGGTTTTCTGTTAAAGGAAAGGACCTCAGGTATGACTGAGTCACTTGTTTCTGAAGTTAGTTTTGCAACTGGTACTTCAGAATCCTGGTGTGTTGACTTCGGTGCAACTAATCACAAATGTAATATGTTGCAGGAGTTATAAGTAACCAGGAGGATTAGTGGCGGAGAAATCATTGTTAACCTGGGATCGGAAGACATGACAGTAGCAGTGTCAGTGGGAGTAGTAACTTTGTTATTTCAGATATTAAGTTGATTTTTTTTAGATACATTATAATGTACCGTCTTTAAGACGGAACTTTATTTCAGATTCTAGTATAGTGCATAAGAGTTATTCTATTACTTTTGGTACTGAAATTGTCATAAAGAGATACGGTATTTTTGTCTATTCTGACATGGTAATCAATGACTTTTATTTGTTAACTCCCACAATGTATGAGATACATGACACTGCAACTAAAAATAGACCATCATTAAAGAGGAAGTCACCTTCATCTAATCCAACAGAACTTTGGCACCTAAGAGGCTAGGTCATATAAATCTAAACATGATTGACAGGCTAGTGAAAGATGGTATCTTGCCTTCACTGGTGGTAGAATCAATGCCTGTCTGCAAGTCCTGTCTGGAAGGCATAATGACCAAAAGACCCTTTTTTCATCTAATGGCAATATGATCAAAGACTTATTAGAGTTAGTGTATTCTGATATGTGTGGACCCATAAATGATAAAGCGAGAGAAGGATATGAGTATTTCATCACTTTCACCGATGATTGCTCAAGATTTGAATACATATACTTTATGCATTGTAAGTCCGAGATTTATGAAAAGTTCAAGAGTTTCGAGCGGAAGCGGAAAAGCAATTAGATAAAAGTATAAAATACTCTTCGATCAGATCAAGGAGGAGAATATCTCTTCGCTGGTTTTATGGGATACTTATAAGAAAATGGGATTCTATCCCAGTTATCTGCTCCTGGTTTGCCTCAACAGAACGGAGTAACAGAAAGAAGGAACCAGACTCTTTTAGATACGATTAGGTCTATGTTGAGTTTCTCAGGATTACTTATATTTTGGGATATGTTTTGGAAACTACAATGTATATACTAAAACCCCATTCCATCTAAGTCTATACCTAAGACTCCCCGGGAGTTATGGACCAGGCGAAAGCCTAGTCTACAACGTTTTTAGGGTTGTCTGGCACACGTACTGAAGGTTAAGACATTAGTTGGAATCGAAGTCGGAAATATACACGTTTATAAAATATCCCAAAAGAACTAAAGATTGGTTATTCTATAATCTCAGAAAGCAGAAAGTGCTTGTCAGCACCATTGCGGTTTTCTGGAGGTAGATTATATAATTAACCAGAAATCTCTAGAAAAGGTTATCTTGGAAGAAATTCAAGAGCGATCAATTCCAAATCCAAAAATAATCGGACTTTAAGAAAATCCGCCCATACATGACCCAGTAGTTACACCAGTGCCTTGTCGTAGTGGGAGTATTGTCAAGACCCCCCTGATAAGTTTTAGCCTTTTGGAAAGTCCTACGAGGCAATCCCGGAAGAACCGGAACAAGATCCCTATAACTATGATTAATGTCCCTGTAGGACAAAGTTAAAATACTACAGCATAAGAATATGCAATACACCAGAAGCATGACAGACCTATAGGTTCAAAGGACTCAGCTCCGTGGAAAAGGAGAAATGAGTAATCATTATCATGTCCTCCCTAAGAGGCACATAATGCTCATGAGAAGGATATGGAAAAAATCTGTTCTCTCTAGAATAATGAAAGTTCATGATGAGACTTTGGAAACCACTGAAATGGCACCGGTACTAGATAATGAAGAGCTCTATATACTTTATAATTATTCAAGAGAGAGATGGGATCGAAAGGAAATTATCATCAATGACGCCTTTGCATGTGCGGTGGCTATACAAATATCAAATGAAAATGATGATATGATTGGGATACAGAACCACGTACTATAAATGAATGTTGAGAAAGGATACATTGGCCAAAATGAAAAAGTACGATCAAAGCAGAGTTATAGTCTCTTAATAAACGTGGCGTGTTCGAACCTATAGTATAAACCCCAAACAATATTAACCCTGCAAGTTACAAGCGGGTATTTGTAAGAAAAATGGATGAAATGAATGAAATTACAGGATATAAGGAATGATTACTGGCACAAGATTTCCAGCAGAAACTTGAGATTGATTATAAGGAAACATACTCCCCTATTATGGATACAGCAATATTCAGATATCTAATAAATTTAGCAGTTTCTCAAAATCTAAAAATGAGACTTACTTGTACGGGGACTTAGACACAGAGATTTTGTATGAAAATCCCGAACGGATTTGCTTTCCCAGAAGTAAAGAGTCAAGGAGTACGTACTCGATCCAATTAAGACGACCATTGTACAGCCTAAGCAATTCAGAAGAATATAGTACAATCATCTTAGTGAATAAAGAAAGATATAAAGAAAGATCCACACTGCCCCATCGTGGAAAATGAAGAAGTATTGGGTCCCAAAGTACCATACTTAAGTGCTATTAGAGCCCTGATGTGCTTAGCACAATGCACTAGACCAGATATTTCATTTTCTGTGAATCTACTTGCCAAATATAGCCCTGCACCAACTAAAAGGTTCTGGACTGGTATTAAACACATCCTACGATATTCATGTGGAACAATTTATTTGGAAATATATTATTCTTATGATCATAGAGATTTCAGTTTTGTAGGATATGTAGATTCAAATTATCTATCTGATCCTCATAAGGGTCGATTACTAATAGGTCACCACAACAAATTGCACCTTTCCCGACACTATTTGTCAACGCATTGAAAATTTACATCGGTAAAAGTATTTTGGATTGCGTTGGCAAAAGTCATAAAGAATTGCTATTTTTACCGACGCAAGTAAGACTGCGTTGGAAAAAGTTGTGAAAAATTTCCCCCAAGTTTTGCCAACGCGTGTTTTCCTAATGCCGACGCAATAATACGTTGGTAATTATTTTGGCTACTGGAGACGCACACGTGTGCGTTGGGAAAGCTCTGACTTTTTATTTGCACCAATGCCAATGCATTATTTGCCTCTGCAAAGCCCCATATGCACTTTTTCCGACACGATTTGCCGACGTAGTGAAAATTTGCTTTGGTAAAAGTCTTATTTCCGACACATATTAGGATTGCGTTGGCAAAAGTCACGTAGAATTGCTAAAAACCCAAAATTTATATATTTAATCGTTTGTTTCCCTCGTTTCTCCTCTCTATCTTTTCTTTCCCTCCTTTTTGCTCTTTATCTCTACAGTTTCTCTCGGTCTCTTTGGAAAGACCTTGCTGATCAGAGCACCACCGGAAAAGAGTTCCACTACACGAGTGTGTGTGTGTGTGTGCGTGTAAATTTTGCTCTTATTACATCTACTTCGCTAAGCGCAGGGTTATTAGGACATGGATTACACAAATGAAGCTGGATAATTTAAAAAATCTTAGGATATGAAATTCGAATATCCTAGATCTTCAAAGATATGAAATTGAAATATCCTAGATTTTCATTGTCATCTCATCATCATCATTTTGGCCTTATCCCATCCAGGCATTAAGTTTCGAATTCTATTAGGCATTTAATTAAACACTTCATTTTAAACTTTTTGGAGCAAAGACGGTCCATTTAAAAGTTTTTCCTGACATGGGATAACTTCTATCTCAAAATAATCATGTCATTTTTCTTTCTTGAGTTGAGCAGTGTTCAAGCATGGTAAGCAGTTGGTTGATAGAACCAACGAAAGACTCTAAAAACTTCTTGCTTGACTAACACAAGCGTCAAACCATTTGCCGAACGACCCACATGCCAGAAGACCACTTTGATTGAAAAATCCAAGGGTTTAATCTCCTTAAGTTATTAGCGGAATCTCCAAGATCTGACCCAAACCATTTAGAGCCCTAGCTGATACATTAGACAACTATCACTACCTAACAGTCACTGCCATTCTGAATCCATGCAAGAATGGGTTCAAGTTCATGTTTGACACAACTCCACCTCTAATAGAACCTTGAGGATATGAATAATAATCTAATAATCAATCTTACCTTGTCAATTTAGGAATACAACTACAACATGATTAATGGGTAATAGTGCAACAATATACCTAGAGAGTTTGTGCAGTAGCCAATAGTAATTTAAGAGCTAAAACTAGAGGATTTCAGAGAAAAAAAAAATCTGCAATCAATACCTCACCATAAACCTAGTTGATCCTGGATCACCTTGCCTACCAGCTCTCCCACGAAGCTACTAAGGCCCACTAAGAGAGTACAAAAATATGTTTGGGCTAGAAAAAGCATAGGAAAAAAAAAAGCAATTTTCTTTCCGCTGTGTCCTAAATAATAATAACAATAACAACTGTAACTCTCAGCCCGTTCAGGTGAATTGTCTCATTGGGCCTGAGGTTTCTAGCTCCAGAATTTGGGAGAACAGCAGCACAAGCAAGATCTTTACAGCTAAAAATTGCTTGGCACAAGACAATGTCAGGAAGTGAGCTAACATGGAAGCCATGGGAAGAACTCAAAGCACAAGTGATGTGTAACGTTGTATGGTTTAAGAGAAAATGTGAAGAAGTAACTTTTAAATAAAAGCAAAGCATAGAATTTAATAATATCAGAAAATCAATTTACAAATTCAAAAAACCAAATTAAATCTTACACGGTTTCAGAAAAGAATGTGACAATATAACAGAATGATCATTTAATAAAACTCAAACTTCAATTCCAAAGAACTAATTAAACCCTAACCAAATGTAAACAGACAATATCTTACAACAAAACAAAGCACAGTAAAATAAAATAAAAGAATGCAAAACCACAGCATTTATACAATCTAAAGAGACATCTAGTGGCTAAGTTAGTTTTCCCATACCGTTTCCAGCATCAACTTGAGCGAAGGACCAATAGCGCATACCAGAATCTATGCTTCAAAGAACTGCAAACAGAGATAGGAAAAAAAAAACAGAGAGACAAAAGAGCCATCAGAAGTAGGAGAGAGAAATAGATGAGGGATTAGAATTTAGGGAGAGGGATTATATGTTAGGGATTTGGCTGAGAAGCCCCAAAGTCCATATAGCAACGACCCATCTTTCTTTAATAGAAATGTGATGGCTTTAGCTTCTATCTATAACTTAGAAACACATCAAATGGATTTTAACACAATATTTTTGGATGTGATCTGGAACAATAAATATATTGATCAACATAAATGACGGATGGAAGAACATTTCAAAAATGAAGTTCGTAAACTAAAGACATCCTTATATGGACTTAAACTAGCCCCTGAACATGGTATAAGAAATTGAAGCAAGAAATTAAGAGAGCTATGCAGTAACAAAGTTAAAAATTGTAGATTCTGTGAGGAATTGGAAGGGATAAGTTTGTCATTACTTTTTATGCAGAGGATTCATCAATTTTTGTTCAAACATAGATTAAACCAAAAAACTCTTATAACAAACCTTGAAATTAAGGACATGGGTTGTGTCAAATATAGAAGCTCACACACAAAAATGATAATAAAGAAATAATAAGATCATTTTCAGTTAACAAAAAGAGGTAAATGAGAAGGTGATACAAGAAGTTTATGGTAGCAGATTTATAAGATGGGAGGCTGTTGAAGCGGTGGGTTCGGCAGGGGGGATTTTGATGTTGTGGGACTCTCATAAGGTGAATTCTTGGAAGGGTTTTTTTTTTTTTTTTTTTCAGTCTCAGCATTGGTGGAGGATCACTCTAATAGATCCAAGTGGATGGTTACGTCAGTCTATGGCCCAAATGATAGTCAGAGCAGAAAGGAGTTCTAGACCCCTCCCTTCATATTTGAGTTAATGTGGCTGGAAGAAAACAAGTTTCCCGAAATGATAAAGGAATGGTGGAAGGAATTGAAGGTGGGTGGTTGGGCTGGGTACAGACTGGCTACCAAACTGAAATTGCTGAAAGTTAAAATAAAAGAGTGGGCTAAGATGAATTTTGCAGACATAAAGATGCAAAAGACGCAGCTGCTTGAAGATATTCAAAACCTTGATAAGAAAGAGGAAATTGGCAGCTTAACTGGCGAGGAAGTAGCTAAGAGACTGAGTCTAAAAGAGGAATATCAAAGAAAGTTAAGGGAAGAAGAAATCATGTGGAGTGAGAGATCGAGATGGGGGGTAGAGAGAGAGAGAGTGCATTGAATAATGAATGGACAATATTAACAAACTTAATGGAAAAACAAACATGGACTAAGAAAAGCATGCAGTCATAGTCAGGTTTCCAGAAACTAACAAATGCAGCAAGCTCTGTTGCCAAGCACTTCCTACTTCCTAGCTTTTTCAACAAATTCACAAGCTTCATCATACTGGAGAGGAAACACCAAAATAATCCATACCAGAACATTATTAGGAACCAGAGATGAAACAACAAAAGATAGAGAAAAAAATACCTTTCCACGACGAACTAACAATACAGCCCGGAAGAAAGTACCATTGCTACTCCCATCACCACTAGCAGCAGCATTTCCTAAAATCCAAAGCTTGGATTCATCACCATCATCCAATCGTGAAACACATTCTTGCATTTGATCCCACTCCCCCATGTCGCACCAGTAGCCTATAGCAACCACTCCAATCTATAAATAAGAATAGATAAAAATAAAAGAACACAAAATAGAGTTTGAAATTATAAACAAGTAACAGTAAAAAACGATCACCAACCATAGGTGCCATTGCCAGTCGAGCTGCTGGCTCAGCTGGGGTCCAATACTCCTTGCAAAGGTTGTTAAGTTCTTCCCAGCGAGCCAATGTGGCAAGGCACCTCATCCGACCTACAAATGATGCACAGTAGTTTGATGACAAGATAAATATAGTACCATCAATCACAAGCAAAGATAAGATCTCTTAAAGGGTCTGTCAAGATGAGGAGGATAAAGACAACTGTATACTATTTAAATTTGTACTGCGCGATAGTTTTCTCCACTTGCTTTCTTCACCTGTTTTCTCCGCATCTAGATGAGACCTGAGTTTCCCTTTTTCATTTATTCCTTCTTATCAGTAACCAATGAATTACATTGGAATTGAAGTAAGAGTGCCCCATCCAATGAATAACCCAAGAAACTGCATTGGGAGAGTTATTTTATCTCTATCATAGCACATAAAAGCCACAAAGAAATAGAACTGTAAACACATTCTTTTTGTAAGTCTCGAATAACTTAAGCTAAAGAAACAGGGGAATCAACCATCTGTTTCTTCCATTTGCATTTTGTAGTCCTTGAACTTCTTATACGTTGACACCACCTGCCATTAAGTGATATCAAAGGTAAAGAAAAGGCAACAAAATGCATTGTGAACTCCTCAAATGAGAATCATATTTTAAGAAACTCAGCTAAAGAAAATAAGCCAAGACCTGCTTCAATACCTCATCGAGCTCTGCCATAGGTTAAGCAAGATCTTAATATTCACTGGGACTTGAGACAATGTCAAGACCTGCTAGCTTGACCTACGTAGCACCAAGCTGCCTCAATTGTGTGTACATTTGATCAACAGAAGATCAATGTAATGATCAAGGAATAGTTTGTAACTCAATGGCATTCAATGGCATTTTGTAGCTAAACACTTGCCTTTCTTAGATACAGTCATGAATCTAAAGTCATATGAAAGATGTAGCTAAACACCTGCCTTTAATTCAACATAAGATTCCATGTGTAAATTTTGTTTGACAGCTTGAACTGGCTATGATAAATAGTGACAACCTGAGAATGGGGATTGAAGATGCGTGTTGTATTCCTTTAGAAGCGACCATAATCTCCATATAGACTATATGACCAAAGCCATACTCTATGCCCCACGCTCAATAATCTGTATAAGTGTCAGGATCCTCAACCTCGCATCAAAAACACATAATACACAATTCAGAGAAATGGCCATGATATGAGTTGAAGAATTACAGGTGACAGTCTTACAAAGGGCATAAGAAAACTTAGTTTGGTTACTAGCTTCTGAAGTATATATATGGCTACCACCATATCTATCCATCATGGACTATCAATGGCCCATCAATTACTAAAATAAAGTGAGAAACCAATGGCAGTTTTAGGCAAAGATTTGGAAGAGCATCTTTGAGGCTCTCCATTGGATAATTCACATTAGAAGATTTACATCACTACACTTTACAATTCATATGAATACACTGCATTCATCGAATTTTCACGTAGAATGCAATGATGCAAAAAAAAAAAACTACATGAGTATAATTGTGAATTTTGAGAAAATTAATGCGATAATAGGATAATGCAAAAGAATAATTTCATGAAAATCATGCAATTCAATGAATTATGACTTGAATTCCAACATTGAATGCTCAAATGCTTGAATTTATAAAATTCAATGAAATCAATGCAAGTTATCCTAAATAAGTCCATAAATCTACATTAAATAATGACAATATGATGCAATTTCATGGATTCATCACACCCTCCACCAATATTTTACTATTTCCTAGCAAAAGATGTGAAAAGGTGAAGTTAACTAACCTAACCTAATCTAACCTAAAAATACAAAAGACTAACGCAAAAAATAGAAGCCACTTTCGCTGGCACTCTCGACTGCATTTTTAGCGTATGCAGTAAGCCCTTATAGCCCTCAGTTACCCTAGTGGACGAATTGTGCCTCGTGAGGTTTTGTTGTGAATATACCCAAAAAACTAAAAAAAAAAAAAAATAAAAAATTAAAGAAATCAAAAGAAACTCTCCAAAAGAAAATTTATAAACATTGGATACTCTCAATTCTCGGAATAGTCAAAGTAAAGACAAATTCGAAATACGGTTCACCAATATCATCTTTGGAAAGAAAATTTCAAAATCATGCTAAATATGATCGTGCACGATGAGAAAGTACATATACATAAAAAAATAAGTGTTAAATGCTCAGCTAGAACCGCTGTGAAAACGACTCAATTAGGAAAAAAAAAGGTTTCCTATCAAAGCAACCATAATGGCTTTCGCACTATTGTTTTTCAAAAGGCCGTGAAATTTCAGCGACAAGCTTCTCTCATTCTTCTTTTTTCTTTTCTCTTGATTTTTTTCCGTTTCAACGGTCCCCAACAATAGGCAACCCTTTTCATGCACCAGAACTAAGGGTGTACCCTAATTAAGGCAACCATGTTGGCTTTCGCACTATTGTTTTTCAAAAGGCCGTGAATTTTTTTTTTCCTTTCCAACGGTCCCCAACAATAGGCAGCCCTTTTCATGTACCCAAATTAAGGCAACCATGATGGCTTTCGCACTATTGTTTTTCAAAAGGCCGTGGTTTTTTTTCCTTTTCAATGATCCCCAACAATAGACAGCCTTTTCATGTACCCGAATTCAGGCAACCATGAAAGCTTTCACACTATTATTTTTTAAAAGGCCGTGAATTTCTTTTTCCTTTTCAACAGTCCCCAACAATAGGCAGCCCTTTTCATATACCCGAATTAAGGGTGTACCCAAATTAAGGCAACCATAATAGCTTTCGCACTAATGTTTTTCAAAAGGCCGTGAAATCTTTTTTCCTTTCCAACAGTCCCCAACAATAGGCAACCCTTTTCATGTACCCGAATTTAGGGTGTACCCAAATTAAGGCAACCATGATGGCTTTCGCACTATTGTTTTTCAAAAGGCCATGGTTTTTTTTTCCTTTTCAACGGTCCCCCACAATAGGCAGCTTGTTTCATGTACCCAAATTCAGGCAACCATGATGGCTTTCGCACAATTGTTTTTTAAAAGGCCGTGAATTTTTTTTTCCTTTTCAACGGTCCCCAACAATAGGCAGCCCTTTTCATGTACCCGAATTAAGAGTGTACCCGAATTAAGGCAACCATGATGGCTTTTTGTTTTTCAAAAGGTCGTGAAATTTTAGCGACAAGCTTCTCTCTTTCTTCTTTTTTCCTTTCTCTTGAATTTTTTTCCTTTTCAATGGTCCCCAACAATAGGCAGCCCTTTTCATGTACCCGACTTAATTCACTAATTTGTGGAAAGATCCACCCAAATTAACCAGGAAACCTACAAAACTATGGTTTGGTTTTCCTTCATGTATTCAATCAAGTCGTAAAAAGAATGGAAATCATAATTTCACATTTAAAGATTTTGAAAATGTATACGAACTGTGTAATGTGAAAGGATCAAAATTTAGCACTTCTTCAAAATGATTTATGCAAACAAATACTCTCTTTTGTCTAAATTTTGAGAATTCTAAAATTCAAGCTATCTTCCATTTATTGAAAATTCTCTCAAAAAATTTCTTTCTCTTAAAAAAATCTAAAAAGCCAAAGATAAACAGTAAAAATTTTGAAAAGAGATTTGAAAAACTTCCTAAATATAGAAAATAAAGCAAAAGGTGTGTGAAAATTGTCTAAAATAGATAAGTGTGCTTGTCCCCATCCCCCAACCTATGATGAACGTCATCCTCATGTTATGCATGCAATGCAAAAGAATATAAAACATGAGAAATAAAAGTACAGGAGGGTAAAGTGAAGACACCGGAGAATGTGAAGCTTTTTTTAACCTTGTCAATGGTTAGACAAAACCCACAAAAAGAAACAAAAAGAAAAAGAAATTACCCTACTGGCAGCACAACTTGGAATCCACCTGAATTCCAGAAAAAATTTAGGTGTATGCCCGTTGTTACAAAGCTTTGCTGGCTATTTGCCATGCCCATAGCTATCCAAACTGTGCAATTACCCGATTAAGTTAAATAATTCAACTTGAATTGCTATTTTTTTTCTCAAATGGTGATATTTGCATTAAGTAGAGAGATGATGTACATCAAAGGGCCTAAAAGCTCAACATCAAAAGGACAAAATTACAAAAGTACTATCGATTTGGTCTAAAATGAAGATTCATACTTGAGAGATTTCAGGTTAGGTCCTCTAAGTAACCGGGAAATGAAGGGCTGGTTGGTCATTCAACCTCATTACATATGTTATGGTACCTTATGTCTTCAGTCAGTTTTTGGTTTTTGCATAATAAAAAAAAAAGAAAATATAAATAATAACTTGAAAAATGAAAACAATACTCCATGATGAGAAACAATGATCCGTCACAAAATAATGTTCACACAAGACCCTATAGAAAGCATAATTCCCAATAACCCTATAGAACTGCCATTGAAGATATTAACTTAAATAGACCATAAAAGAAAAGGCATGCTACAAATGAAACAGTCAGAGAAAAAAGAGTAGTCCATAAATCAAAGGGATCTCAGATATTCAAAGACAAGAAGTACAATATGATCACATTTAATACTAGAATGTCAGTACCGTGAGGGAGAACATCAAAATGAAGCGCAATCAAACAATAAACCACCAGGCGCTGGGCAGACATTTAGGAGCATGCGTAGGCAGTCGTTAAATGAGACGTGGCAATAAAAAAGTGCTTGGATCAGAAATTTTCAAGGAAATAAAAACTAGGTAGGATCACAAAAGTTTTCTCCAAATGAAGATATTATTTCACCAACGTGTCCAACTATGTATCAATCATTTAAAATCAATGTGAACTGTGTCTTTTATTTTAGAATGTTTTAAAGCTAACAAATGAAGAAGAATATCCTCCATAGACAAATGGCATGAGAAGACACCAATTGTAGAGCTCCCTCCAACATCTAGTTTGTCATTCACTCATCCGTCAAAGTATGTTATAAAGGAAACAAAAGAAACAATGAATCACGCGGTTCAAGGTAGTTTCTTTCTATAATATTTAGCTAGAATATACATTAAAACCATCGAAGCCTTACCGCTGCCACTTGTACCAACACTAGCAACACTACTTCTGATATAACAAATGATATTCCATTAAGTATCTTTCGCTCTGTTAGGTATCTGAAATAAGAAAAAGAAATAAAAGAAATTATGCTCACAAATCAATAAAACTAGAAACTGGAATAGAAATGGGAATGGAAGCATAATAAAATCCTGAAATAAAGCCAAGAGAAAAAACACACTAAAGACTTTTAATTTAAAAAATATGCCCAAAATATAGTAATCCACCAATATAAGATGAACTTTATCAATAACACATAAAGCACCTAAACCAAAATAACAAATTCTTTGTAAAAGAATTATGTTAGAAAAATTTATAAATGTGAATGAACATAAAGATCTCAAAAGCAACAACAAAAGAAGTTAAGAAAATAGAAACCGTTAAACACCAAAATATCGGCCAAGAGAACTGATGCAGCAGTTGGTTTGTGCCAAACAGCATCCTTTAAATAATAATAAGAAAAAAAAACCGATGCAGCCTCAACTCTATGGAATAGTCCCGCAACATACCCAAATCTTAGGATTATACTACTAGGGTCTAGTCTCCTAAAAAGAAAAAACACAAATAGCAATAAGCAAAGACAAGAAAAAAAAAAAGGAGCTTGTGGCACCATTGGGAAATGCCCATCCACCAGGCCATAGGTTCTAGTTAAGCTACCAGTTAAAAAGAAGATATGAGGGCTGGGCGTGTGGAACTTGTGCTTCTCTTGCATAGGGATGGACGTCCAAGGGGATGGGTTTCCTCTTTTATAGAAACTTTTGGGATTGCTTTCCTAAATAGCTATCTCTTCTAATTCTCATAGATGTCCTAAAAGGAAAGTATAATCTAAAGATTTATTTCCTTTTAGAAACACTCCAATTAGAAAAGGAAACTAAAAGAACTTCCCACAAACTTTAGCAATTAGTAATCCTAGTTGCACAACACTTACTAATTTTAAGTTTCTAATTCAAAAAGAAAACTTTCTAATATGAATACTAATCCAAAGAGAAGTCCAACCTTTCAAGTAGAGAGACCTACTCAAAATTGGAAACCTTACCCATGGAAATCCCATTATGGACGTCCCACATACTAATGCACACCATGGCCCACTAATAATTTATCTAGAATTAAATTCATGTATGCCATCAAAGGCCTATTTGAATTTAAACTCAAAATTATTTTTCCACTAAAATAATTCAACCATATGTCATCTAAACATTTTAGGAAACCATGCCAATCTTGAAAAGTGACTAGAGAAGGGACCAAAAGACATATTTGCCCTTGGCTCCCAAAATGATCAAAATGTCCATGCTAAACCCATAGCAACATTAAGACCATTTTAACCTTAACTCATTCCACTAACGAGTTATGGTTGAACTCCAAGGACAAATATATAATATAATAAGCTCGTCATAAAATGACAGTTGTCTTCGACCTACTAAGTGTAATGACCTGAATGCCCCTCTATGTAACATCCATAATCAAGTTAGGTTATCCAATGTACTATCAACCTTCTCGATTACATCTAAACCTTAGAACTTCATATCCTTAACTTAATCATCATCCGGATATCATTCTCTTGGTCCAGGGAGCGACCCATAAGTTCAATATCCATATGGAACATCCATATACTAAGATCTTAGATTTTGATGATTAATCGGATAATTCTAAGGGGACGATCATTCCATCATTAGATGGCATAGATTCTTTATTGCATCTGCACGTCCCAACTGATCAAGTCCGAGTACCCAAAACACAGAGTTGTTGACCCATGAAAAGAATCTCACCCATAGTGAATTAAAGCACAAGAACTTGACTTCGTCAGTTCATCCACAAATGCTCAAGATTAAGAGCAATGGTCATTCAGTAGCATGAGGTGACTTGATCTCTCTCAGTGATAGTATTATTTTAGAGTCACACCTACAATGGTCCTGTTCAATGCATTGCATATGCACTAATGAGATAAATCCGAGAAAGTCCTCCTATGACTTAGGTAAGTCACCCTGAATACAGGAGAGTCTCTCACTATAACTTATACCAAGATGAAGTGCCCAGCGCCATCTTTCAGTTATGAACAAATGTGTTGTTTCCAGTGTCCATGAATTAGACCTATCTGTGTGTAGACACTACACACCTAATTCATTTACTAAAAATAATGGGCCTTACACAACCATACATATATACATGTTTAAAGAGAAAAGAGTCATTCCATTAAATAACCAGTAAATATCTAGTAACAAAAGATGAGAGTGCAGCTAGTGGGCTTTAGAGCATACACCAATCCCAACAATAACATGAGGACTTTAAGGACCCGAACCGAATTTTCCTAGTAAATAATATGTAAGGACCCAATTCCAATTTGCCTAGTCAATAATACATAATAATTGTTGTAACTGTTAATATTATTGTTAAAATTATTTTATGTTTGTTAATATTAGGTGAGGGTCCCATTCGTTCATTTAGAATAAGAAAAAAATGAATGCATGAGTGTATCCTAATAATTACAATAACGTCATTAAGTGATAGGCGGACCATATTATTCTGGTATTTTAAATTTAAACTAAAACTCTCATTCTAAATGGATTTTACCTGAATCATATGGTCCGCCTATTACTTAATGGTGTTATTGTAATTATTAGGATACACTCATGCATTCATTTTTTAATTATTCTAAATGAACGAATGGGACCAACACCTAATTGGTGGGGGGGGGGGGGGGGGTTGCTTGTAACTGCTGCTGGAGTCTAATGAAAAGAAAAGTCCCTTGGAGTCTAGAGGAGCTATTGTTAGAGATTGGAGGTGCTCGACGTTGTTGCTGGTACATACTGTTCTTCTTTCTTTTTGCTTCAATAGTCGGTTGGGGCTTAGTAGTGAGATTACTGACACTAATACAAAGATAGAGAATTTTGAGTGAATTTCATAATCCTCTTTGAGGGTCTCGATCCTTTATATAGAATTTACAATGCCCATTATGGGCTACAATCTTCTCAATATGCAGCACTTACTATCCTAAGAAAATCTCCTAATATGGTATCATATAGTGTTATATAGATGTACACGGTTGGATGGTTTTGACCATCTTCAAGTTTGTAAGTGGGCTGGGCCTTATTATATATATGGGCTGTGATGTTGGGCTTTTTGGCCCACTTAACAACCCCCTCAAATTGATGATGTGGAGTCAACCAGCGGCAATTTGCTAACTAGAATTGATGTTGTGGTCGTGGTAGCGCTTTTGTGAATATATCGGCAACCTGAAGTCCTGTAGAAATATGAGGGAGACTTACGCACGTATTCATCCCATATGTAATGACAATCAACCTCAATATGCTTGGTGCGTTCTTGAAAATAGGATTAACAATAATCCGGATGGCACTAGTATTATCAGCTTAAAGAGGTGTTGGATGTGATTGAGGAAACCCAAGCTCAGAGAGGAGACCATGAAGCTAAACTATTTCAGAAAAAGCTATAGACATAGCACGATATGCTGCTTCTGTGGAGGACTTGGATACTTTATCCTGTTTTTTACACTTATATGAAATCAAGGAGTCTGCCAAATACATGCACCATTCAGTTGTAGAGCATCGAGTATCAAGACAATGGCAGTTAGTGGATCAGGTGCCGGTGGTAGATCTTGAGGGGGAGAAAGTGTTAAAACATCTTTCTTACGCCTTTCGTACACAAGAATAGGTAATGGAGAATCATGATCAGAATTAGGTAAGAATGAGAAAGAAGTTGGGAAGTAATTTTGATTTGGAAAAAAATATTGATTTACAAAAAAATTGACATTGCGAGAGACGCAAGTGCGTTTGATGCTAGGATTAACAAAGAAAACCCTTATGGCGGGAAAGCATATCCAAGGAACATACATTTGACTGATTTAGCGGTTAACTTTGTGCATTCAGTAGGAGGAAGATGCACAAAACATACACAACCAAAAGTACGCAAATGGGTATATGTTGGTGGTGTGTTATAGAGTCTAAAATATGGAGATTGATTCAGTAACCTGGGAGATGGAGGCCGATTAATTAAATGAACAGCAGTGGATAACGCTTTGGGACTAAAACGGGCAGGGATATGATTTAAGAAGAAGTAAACGAGCAATATCAAGGAGATGTCTCTGTTCTTTCTTTCAGCAATTCCATTTTGTTGAGGGGTATATGGACATGATCTTTGAGATATAATCCTGTTCTGTTGCAAAAAGGTTTGAAAGCGATGTGACATGTACCCCCCCCCCCCTCGAATCTGATTGTAAAATCTTTAATGCTCTACATAAGCCAAAAAAGCTTTGAAAGCATCAAATACTTCTGATTTGGAATGTAAAAAAGACACCCATGTGAATCTAATATGGTCATCTATCAAAGTGACAAAATACTTGTAATTAGTATAAGAAAGTACTGGAGTGATATTGATACAGCCAGCGTATCAATCTAACCTCAAGATTGATTTGGATCAGGTTATGCTGCTGCCTGGCAGGGTTTTTTATTTGCCACGCCTTCAACGGAAAAACAAGCAAACAACTAGACTAACAACACCATGCATCAGCAACTTAAGGAAAGGAAGAAAACATAAAGAAATAGAATTTCCGTTTATTTTTTTATTATCCAGACAGAACATGCCATCGACCATCCTTTTTACTACAGCCTTTACAGAAGAAACGGCCAGTCCCCCCTTCCACCTTGATCCCATTACACCCTTGATATCAACAACTAAATTAAGACCACAATCTACTAAGAAAAGCAAATAAAGAAAGAAAATAATGGTATTGCTGACGGTTAGCCATGGCTGTAAATGCACAGTCAATCCTGTTAGCACACCCAAAATTCTCTCCCTTTTTCTGATTTTCAGCAATCAAATCCATCCATCTTGCCTAAGATCTTTAGGTTCCAACTCATCATGTCTGAATGTAGAGAATCCAGCAATCACTTGGAATTAGAAATAATGTTTTGATGATTTTTCCAAAACCAGAGTTGTTCCAGACATTCTGGACAGCTATGGATATGGGCCTCACATGGCTCCACCAAATCAGCTGGCGGACTCCACCATTTGAATGACAACCCTTGGGTGACCTGGTGGTAGTGGCTCCTTAATTATGGATTTGAATCCCTTGTGGACTCCAAAATCAGCCTCCAAAACATGACAAGTGAGGTTCACAACAACTTATGGGTTTTTTTTTTAATGAAAGTTTGTAAAACAACCTATGTTATTTCTGTTTATATTAAAAAGCCCCTGTTTATTCAATTTTCACATGTAAGGGACTGTTCTGGGTTCTTTTAATACAAGATGGAACTTTCACACATGGTTTCGGACCTCACGTGCTCGATCAAATGCATTCATGAAAGCCAAAGCCTTTTCGATCACTTGATTTGCGTCAGATACCCCATACATCACTATGAATATTGTCAAAGCATTTAGAAGCCAAAGTATCATGCAGTGGAAAAGGAAGTACCTTGCTTTTACCAAGCGTACAAGTAGAACAATCAACAGAAACATAATGAAAAGAAACTTTATTTGTATTATTCATGTTTGTTTTCAACAAAGACAATAATATCTTAGAATTGTGATGGCCTAATCTATTATGCCAAAGTCGCCAAGCATCTTGAGAACTAAAACAAGAAAACACAAATGCGTTGTTATTTTGTAAATGGGAAGACATATGTAGCGAAAAAAGACATCCACACTTAGGCCCTTTCGCGATCACTCTCCCCAACATTTGATCCTGCACAACACAACCAGAGTGAGAGAAAGAGACGTTACAATCATTATCGACAATCTGTCCAACGGATAGAAGGTTTGCAAATAAAGACGGGAAAAGAAAAGCATGTTGCAAAGGTAAGGGGTGCGAAATATCACCAATGGCTGTCATGGAAAGCTTTTAACCATCTGCAGTATGAACTTGCAAATTACTAGTATCCTTTTGAAGATTGGAGAGGTTCGCAGAGGAGAAGGTCACGTAGTTCGAGGCACTAGAATCAAGATACCAAACAGAAGATAGTACCTGAAATTCCGAGTGCAGTGAAAGCATTCAGAACCATCTGTTGAAATTGCTCATGAGTGATTGAAGTAGCGTCAGTAGAAGTAGCCGGTTGTGGAGGCACGATTGAGGATACAACATCAAAAGTAGACACAGCGGTAGTAGTGGAGGCATGATAGGCATGAGGAGTATGGTTCTGTGGCCTCTTCCTACATTCAGTGGTAACGTAACATGTCCATTAGCCTTGCAATAATTGCAGAATTTCTACTTACACTGGGATGCATAATGTCCAAAATTCTTGCAATTATAGCATTGCACTTTACTCAAGTCCAATACCTAGGGGTCTCCTTTCGCAACATATGCAGTCGGGGTTGGACTACCAGTTGTGGAAGGAGATTCAATTGTGGTATATGCAACTTCCAGAGGGCCACCAGAGGCTTGTTGTTTCAAAGGAACATGAGCTAGTTGACTAGTCTCTTCACGAAGGAGTTCATTTAGACACATCTAATGATGGAGAGGGAACTCGACCCATAAGACTAGATCGAACATATTCATATTTTGGGCGCAATTTCATCAGAAATTGGTTGCGATAGCTAGTGGCCTGAAGTTCCTGTATTTCTAGAAGAGCCAAGTCAGAAACATTTGTATATTTAATCTCATCATATTCAGCCCATAAGGTTAGAAATCCTGAGTAATAATCCTGGATAGAAGAATATATCCTTGATTATATTGTGCAATTTCAAGCTCAAGTTGATATTGACGTGCAAAATTACCGCGATGATAAACTTTCTTCACATAGTCCCACATGTCCTTTGCTGTTTTGTTGGGTTTCAGATTTAGGATGAGAGTAGGCGCTACAGATCCGAGGATCCAAGTGTTGATTTTGGCATCCTTGGTGGTCCATGTGAGTATTTTCTTGTCATCCTCTTTAGGTTTTGGATCTGAACCAGTAATATGACCCAACAGTTCTTTCCCTTCTAAATATACTTGGAATTGATAAGCCCAATATGTGTAGTTTTTTCCATTAAACTTGAGCAAAACAATTATATTTGTATCCGTCTTAGAATGTAGAAGGAAAATATAACACGTTGATAAAGATTCGAAAGCAGCAAGAATGGAGCAAAAAGGTCGAAGATGATGTTATCGTTTCAACCACAAATGCTATATCAATAAGGGTAGAATATCCTAATCTGTGAAAGACCCCAAAACAGAGAAGAAAACAGCCCAGGCGACCTTGAACTTGTGGCTGATGCACAGCATGGTTCCCACAAAATGATCAGACTGAAGATCTGTGTTCAGACCTGTCTGCCCGGCCTTTTAGTGGTAAAGTATGATCTAAAATGATCTTAGATACAAGCTTCTGGACGGTCTTCATAAAAAATAGTGCAAAAGAAAAAAAAAACTAGAAATCACGAG
This sequence comes from Litsea cubeba, assembly GCA_012931725.1. Taxonomy (NCBI): domain Eukaryota; kingdom Viridiplantae; phylum Streptophyta; class Magnoliopsida; order Laurales; family Lauraceae; genus Litsea; species Litsea cubeba. The sequence goes on from CM022947.1 coordinate 71,079,019, forward strand.
AATGATAAAACAAAAAAACCTTACCTCTAAGTGCCAAAAAATTACAAAAAAGATCTCCATAAAACTCAGAAGGAGTGGGCGACCTTGTCTGTAGTGGTTGCTGGTGAAAGCTGAATGATCACTGGTGGGGCCACTATAGATCGAAGATGATCTATAGAAGATACACGGGCTGGCTGGTGCAAGAATCCTTCGAAACAGATCCCTGATCTTTTTTTTTTTCAAGAGAGAGATTGATTTATCTCCAATAGAGCCCAAAGACTTGGAAATCAGAAGCTTTTAGAATCCTTCGAAACAGATCCCTGATCTTTTTTTTTTCAAGAGAGAGATTGATTTATCTCCAATAGAGCCCAAAGACTTGGAAATCAGAAGCTTTTAGAGTTGCTCTGATACCATGACACAAATACAAAGATAAAGAATTTTGAGTGAATTCGATGATCTCTTTGAGGGTCTCGATCCGTTATATAGAATTTATAGTGCCCATTATGGGCCATGATCTTCTCAATTTACAGTAATCACTATCCTAAGAAAATCTCCTAATATGGTATCACATAGTGTTATATAGCTGTACACAGTTGGTTGGTTTTGACCATCTTCAAGTTTGTAAATGGACTGGGCCTTATTACACATATGGGGACATTGGGCTTTTTTAACCCACTCACCGAATTCCATCATGAAAACGAACACGAACCCCAGGCTTAACCCCAATACGTCACCAAGTTCGACACCTCCAAAACCCTAACCCTAAATCCCCAAATTATAGTCCCTCCCAAAGAAAACACATTTAATCTCCACTGGCACAAAGAAGAAAATGCAAAATCTCGATCTCTCTCCCTCTAATCTGAAAAAGCAGCCCTCCAATTCGAGATCGAGAACCCCTCTTCCGCCCCCAATCCGACCGCCAACATCTCCTACGGCCTCACTATCAGAGCCAAGGAGAACGGAGAACGGAAACCCTCTAATTCAGGCCCTCCATCTTCCCTCAAGGTCTCTCTGCAAAAGCTCCAGGAAGCCTGAACAATCTCCCCGAGGACCGCGGATTCCAAGAATTCAAGGACATCCTCGTCCGAGGCCTTCGGCGCCGCCATTCTCACCGGGTACGGGTGGTCGGAGGGGCAGGGGATTGGGCGCAACCCCAAGAAGGACGTGCAGGTGCTGCAGTATTTGCGGCGGGCCAATGAGGAAGGGTTAGGGTTTGTTCCTGATCTCCCGGACATGAAACAGAAGTAGAAGCAGGGCGATGGGCGTCGGTCGGATCCGCCCCTCGACGCACCGGTAGGCCCTAATGGGAGGACCTGGCACGTCGTCGGAATCAACGAGAAACTCGCGCCAAGGGAGATGAGGGGTGTGTTTGTTGGGAAAGTTGTGAGGGTCATTGATGATCGGCATTCTGGATTGAAGGGTAAGGTGGTGGAGAAATCAGATAGTGATTCTGGATCTGGGAGTGTTGTTTTGAAGCAGTTGAAGAGTGGGGAGGATGTTAGGGTTGGTTTGAACCAGGCTGGGAAGGTGGGTTCCTTCGAAGAAGTGTTATTCTTGAGGAAACTTCAGGAATCAAAGAGCCATGGGAAAGCCGTGGGAAAGATGATAGAAAGAACTCTGCAAGCAGGGGTTATAGAGAAAAGAGAGATGATGACAAGGAGGATTCGAGTAATAGAAACGGTAGCCGCCGCTGCGGGAAGAAGTGCGGCCGCGGGAAGAAGTGCGGTCACCGGCTTCTTGGCTGACCAGTCATATTAGGGTTAGAATTATTAGCAAAGGCTTCAGAGGAGGAAAGCTGTACTTGAAGAAGGGTGTGGTTATGGATGTCGTTGGCCCTACTACTTGTGACATCTCAATGGATGAAAACAAGGAGCTCATCCAAGGGGTGGATCAGGAGATTCTTGAAACGGCGATTCCAAAGTGTGGAGGCCCTGTTCTTATATTGTATGGGAAGCATAAAGGGGTTTTCGGGAACCTGGTGGAGAGTGACAAGGAGAGAGAGACAGGTGTGGGTCGGGATGCAGATACCCATGCGTTGCTCAATGTGCGTTTAGAGCAGATTGCAGAGTATATTGGAGATTCTAGTTATCTTGGATATTGATTCTTTTGCAATTGTTGCCTCTGCAACTTGGCGCCCTTAGAGAATATGTTCAAAAGCTTGTACTGAGGTAGATTGAAGCACCTTATACTTTTTATTATACCGTATCTAGTTTTGTTCTGATTTTGTAGTCCCCAAACGTTTTGTTTTTATGTCTGACTTAAAACAAATTGATGTTCTAATAGCACATCATTCTGTTATGTGTGAAATTTCTATTTTTCAAATAATTGCTGGCTTGTGTTGGTGTATTAAATGATCATGTGTTTGTAAAATCATTAAACATGCTGAATTCTATCGTTAGCATTGAGAATATTACTATCATGAATGCTAGGTTGCTATGAAATGCTGCTTTGGAGATTTGATTCGAAAGTGATTACTGTGAGGAATGCGATTTTCTAAGTTTGCTAATTTATATGATTGGATGTTCTAATGGATTTAAATCTTCAAGTTCTTTTGTCCTGTGAAAGCATTATTTCTAAACTGTGCTAACCCTTTATCATATAGTGGAAACAAGCTGTATTACCAGTTGGTTTTTATACAGGTATCGGTTTGTAAATCCACAAAACTGAGGATTTCCAAATCAGATTGATAGGATATGGATTCTATGATTATGATGATGTTATATTCAACAATTTAATGTTATGTACTTTCTATTTATTATTTATGACATCGTGATAATATCATGGATCAACCTCAGTCAAGCCAGTGACGGGATCAACTCGACTGAACTTCATTAAAACCGGCTGGTTGCTGGTCTGACTTAAAGACACTGAATAAGACATCCATGGTGAATGTCGGTACTCCAATATGTGTAAAAGTGTGGTACCAGTCATCCTTTTCTTTTCCTTGCAATGCAACTTTTCTTCTTCCATTCTATATTTCTTCATAAAATGTGGGGTCTTGCTTTGCAAGCTTGAAATTCTCTCTGTGGGATGTTCTTCTTCCATATTGTTTATGCCAAAATTATTTTCTACTTGTTCTGATACCCGGATACTTCAAAATAGGCAATGTATCGGGTTATATTGTTTGTCTTTGAGTTTTTTTACTCATTCTAATGATTAATTGGCCATTTTGACTTAGGTTCTTTTTACTTTTTATTGTCTCAACATCCTTCAGCAATGTTCTTGAAGTTAGATTGGGTAACCAAGATTAATTTCCTTCTGTAGCAACTGAGGGACTCCCAAAAGTCAGAAATTCCTTCAGGGGAGTTTAAGGGCCTGTTTGGCTTCATCCTAGGAAAGTTTCATTTTGAGAATGAATGAAGAAAAACTTGTTTGTCAGGCATTTTGTGAGAGAAAAATCTAGAGAGGGGGGAAGTGATTTATAGATGCGCTGAAAAGGGAGAGACAATGCCTGCCAAACAAGTTTTTTTCATTCATTCTCGTAATGAAACATTTTCAGCATGATGCAAACTAGGCACTAAACCTGCCGTTTTAACCCAAACATTGTAGTCAGCCAGAACCGTGTGCAATATTAAGATAATTAGCTTTGGTTAAGAGTTTGTATGTGATACCTTTTTGGCCACAAGGCATGGGTCAAATGGGCTATGTTATAACTCCACCTTGGGCATTTCAATACTTGGCCATCATTGTTATCAAAATCCTACATTACGTATCTATGATTCACATCGAATCCCAAGGATAAATAAAGATCTGTCCGTGCAACAAATTCCATTGGCACATGAATTTTAGGGTTACTGTGTGAATCTTATAGTAAAGTGATTTGGCTATCATCGCCACAACCGAGAGGTTAATATTGATATATATATATATTTTTTTGTTAGTGTTTCTATTTTTAAAAGGTTATTTAGTTAACAAAATCTAAGTTTATTATTTTAAAGTTATAAAAAAAAGAATCTTTATGAATTTTTGCGATTTTGGGAAGGCTTTAAAGATAAATAAGGCATAAGTATATTGCCTATGTGTGTGCTTTTTTTTTAACATGTTATTAAATGAGGGGAATAATAACAATGTAAGGTTCATGACTTTTTTTTAAATTTTTTTTAAATAGAACAAAAAAATATTGTTACTTGTTTATTTCCTAGTAATATTAATATCCTAACCATATTTAACTATCCACACATCATTTATGATATATTATTATTTTTCAATAATGTTCTCCATATAATTATATCATAGTTTTTTCGTCATTGTATTGATGTTGCTATGGATGAAAATTGAATGGATTATCTTTTCAAAAAAAAAATATGAATGGATTATGAATAACTACATTTTCCCTTTTATTTTTATTTTATTTTTATCATTTTTTCATTTTTATAAGAAAGATAAATAATCCTATGATTGGCAATATGATTCTGATGTTTGGGAACAACAGACACCCCTACTAAAATTAAATTTTCTTGCTTTCGATTTTACCTTCAGGGCCTAATTGGAAAGTCAGAACAATAATAACGAATATGATCGATTTTAAATTTGCCTTTTTACTCATTTAGGGGCTTCAAAGTAATTTTCAGGGAAGGCAAGGACAAAGTTCTCTTTCTGAACTGCTGCCAGTAATCCCAAGGCAATGTTTGTTTGCAAGAGTTAAAATAAAATTTTGTGCTAAAGTAATCTAAGCCACCAAAAATTTAGCTTTACCCTGGTTGGTTGGTCAAAACGAGTGGGAAAAGTAAAGTTTCAGCCATTAAAAGTTTACATTTACTATGCTTGACGGCAAAAAAGTCTACCTCGTAAAGGACAAGTGGTTCCTTTACCACTTGACTTCTCTTCTTACTTGACCTATTTCGCTTTGTTTGATTCTAATTGCCCTTTGTTTTTTTCTACTCTTTTTGTGTATCTGTCAAGAATATGGTGATTGCATTCAAATTGATGGGTTTGATATAGATTATGGGGAAAGATTAGTTTTTAGAAAATCGATTTTGCTTCATATAGAGTCATATAGCATGCTCTCACCTTTTATTTAAATGATTGTAGATGATTTTTCTTTCTTCCCGAAAAAATCTTAGTTCAATCATTTAGATTCTCTATTATAGTATATGAGAATGAGACATCTAATTTCGACAGTAATGCCTTAACTTGTTCACAATCTCTACCTCCTTCTGGGAAGGTGTAGCGGATTCACACAGTTTGTGGCAGTTTTATGATCAGCCGCATTCTGAAGTGGCCTAACACAAGTGTAAAGCATCTTTACTCTAATTACTAGAATGTTTGCTCTACTTGATGCTGTGTCATCTCACATCTGTCATTCAAGTCAGGGTACACCTTTATCATATTTAATTTTACCACCTACATTAGATGGTCTAGGTATTTGCGTGGCCTAGTTTTGGTTGACTTCATTAGTCGTTACTTTTGATGACGGTTCCTGCAATATCCTGAGTTACTTAGGCCCATGATTAGTCTGGCCCAGGTAGTATTAGTTATAGCTTGGCCCAAGTTATAATGGAAATAGAGTCCATGTTTTTGTAACTTAGCAAGTATCTCACGTGAGAGGGTTTGGGAAAGATTGGAGTTGTAAAACAACTCTAAATAGGAAGTTAGAAGTAATTAGAATTCCCTCTTCCTTTTATAAATATAGAGGATCAACGACCATTCTATTCATATGCATTAGAGAAAAAGCTTGAGAGCAAGTTTTGTGGATTTCAATTTAGGAGAAGAAGAGGAAGGCTGCTAATGTCAAAGTTGCATTCGAAAGCGACGATCGTTTACCAAAGGTGAGTGGATCTTCCTAATTATTTGGATGCTTTGATCAGGGGACTGATGATAGAACATGATTCTATTGGGTTAGAAATTTTGTAGTTACTGTAATGATTTCTGAACTCAGGATATTACATAGAAATCCTTTTGTGAATCTTATAAATCTTGAATGTGAAGTGTATAATGTCATTGGAGTTGCTGAACTCATGTTTCTTCTTGAGATTCTATCAAATATCTGTGCAACAGAAGCCTGTCGTCAATGAGGAAGAATGGCATTAGGAGGCTGTGGGACCCCATGTCCCACTAGATGATAAATCTGATCCACAGATCTTGTAGTAGACTAATGGTCGACCAAGATAGACTTGGAACCATGTGAGATGGACTTCGTTTGGACCACCATCTATATAACTGTAGAGTAAAAATCGTGAATGACCAAGAAAATCGAGGATTGGTCGTTTGTAGTTGTGGGTCCCATCTATTGATCAGATCAATGATCAAGACCACACATCTGATCAAGGACCCCTGGTTGACCAGGGTGTAGATGGACATCTGATGTTTGAATCAATGGGACCCACTGATCAATAAATTCAAAAACAGTTAGGCGTGACTTGGAGTTGAAAACAGCAGATGACGTTTTGAATCTGTGGGCCCCAGATAATGGTCTGATGATGAATCAGATCCATTGGTATAATACTTCAACCTTGGGCGACCAAAGACATCAAGTCTGATCCTGGATTAGATCCAGTGGGACCCACTGGATTTTATGCCATTTGAGTAGGGAGCAAAAAAGGCAAGTGAATGAGCGCGGGGGACGTAACATCACCAATTTACAACATGAAGAGTTTTCTGGATAGTTCAGAGATCATGTACGTATAACAAATGCATAATAAATGTTATCAACTCAAAACATGGAAATCCAATTTGAACTAATTTTAACAAACTAATGCAGATAAACCACCTCAGATCTCGAGGATGTCCAGAAGCAACAAATACATTGTGGGTATTGGCAAATGGTCCTAGTTGTTTGGTGCATCAATACTCGGGTTGTAGGATTAATGGTGTTCGGTTCGTCACCATAGACCGCGACAACCGTCACAAGAGCCAGAATAGCGGGGTGGTCGTCGAGGGGGACCACAATGAGGAAAGCATTGACGTTTTTGGTTACTTAACCAACATTTTTGGATTGTCATACATCAATGGTTTTGAAGTTGTTTTGTTCAAATGTAAATGGTATAATACTGGTCATAAGTCTAAAATAAATATCGACGCACATGCCACAAGCATTTACGTTAGGGATCGGTGGTATGAAAAGGATCCCTTTGTCTTGCCAAATCAGGTAAATCAAGTGTTCTATGTCAATGACACCAAATTAGGCCCAAATTGGAAAGTCGTGGAACGGGTCAAGCATCGGGGTGTTTGGGATGTGCAAGAGCGAGATGAGGAAAAATTGTAAAATATGATAAACGAGCCGTACCAAGATGAAGAAGCCATTGAACTGTCTCGATATCTGTTGCCGAGGATTTTTCCTTTTGTTACACTAGGGATGACATTGAACCAGATATCATCCCTAAGGATAACGAACCTGCGGCCGATGGTGATGAGCCAATTGCCGACGATGGTGGTGACGAGGACGAAACATTGGTAGAGTACATAAATGAAGAGGAAACTAATCAGTTTGACCCTAATATTGGTTATGATATGGAATTTTGATATGTAAAGTTTATTTCTTCATGTGTGTGGACAAAGATTACATGCAATGGAATCTTTAATTTTACTTTCAATCGGCTAACTATTGTGCATTGTCTCATTATTTTTTATATGTTTAATCCCTTTGTCATTTTTTATCATAGTGGCCCATAAAATGCTGAAAAAAAAGTTTATGTTCCTCCAGGCACATTGTCTCAGAAGAAGAATGCTTATGAGTCAGCTTGAAATAAGAATATTGTAAGTAACATGGCCCGAATGAGTGAAATTGGCGCACGACAATTGGTACAAACACTCCAAAATCCATCACGGGGTCAACTCTCTGTTGAAGATGAGCATGATGACGTCGACAAGGAGGATAAACCATCCGGAAGTAATGAGGAAGAAAAAGAGTTAGAAGATGAGGTTGTTATATATAATATCAAAATTTAAACACTTGTGATATTTCTTGCATGTATACTAACTTATTGTGTTTTTTCAGTAATTATTGATTTTATCCTGACTTATTGTGTTATTCAGTTCGCACAAATGGCCCCAAGGAGATGCAGACAATGCAGTGCAGGCACTCAAGTATTGGTCCCAATCGTATTGCCAGTCAGCATGAGATCGGTGCCACCCAGCCCGATGTATCCAGCCAACCTACTACGGACAGTAGCGTAGGTAAGGAATATTTGACCCTATTATCTTTTCAAACTTACTAGCCCGATCATTTAATCATGTTTAATGATTCGAATTTGTTTTGTGCTGGTTGTAGCATCATCCTCTCGGCATGTACGGGCAGGGTGGTGGGCCATGAGTCAGAGAAGAGGATGAGGATTCTGGGCCCGCTAGTTGCACAATCGGGGTCATTTAAGGGTGCAAATGCCTCTAGATTTGCAATCGATCTAGGGAGTCATATTCACAGGCTTGTACCTTTGCACAAAGAAACATGGGGAGCTATTGATGATGGGTGCAAGGAGGCAATCTTTACTTGCAACTGTGGTAATAAAACAATCTTTTACTTCCTAATATATATTATTCATATACTTTAACGTTTACTTTTCACACTTATGGGTTTGAAATGACAGCAAAACTATGACTTTGGCGACTGGAAGACTGATGCACGTGTGGCAGAAGCAGTCGGGAGACTAGCGACTCATATTTATAGGGAGTTTAGGGTGAAGCTAGACAAAGCATATAAGAAGCAGTTGGAAAAGGGTGATGATCCAAAGCAGTGCCCATATGATAAGCAGAGGGTGGCCCAATGGGTCTGGCTGATAGAGAACAAATGGGAGACACCAGAGTGGAAAGTAGCTAAATTATATTTATTGATTTGCTTTCGGTACATGGTTTAAACTTTAAATTAGTCTATACACTATATCATTTAGCATCCCTGCACAAGAGTTTATGTTCCCTCAAGTTTCTTTTAAATAAGCTAATTACATTGTCTATTACTTGTAATTTTCAGCGTAAGTCACAGAGGAATTCAGAGAGCCAGAGCAAAGTGAAGACACTTCATACAACTGGATCTCGATCCCAATTCTCGATCATGTAGGCAGATGAGCAGCAAGCTCCTACCTCTCAACCGGATTTATATCGACAGGGACACTATAGTAAGAAGAAGAACAGATGGATCACAGATCATGCTAAGGAGACACATGTGAGTTGTTTCATTAACAATATTGTATATCATTGTTTATTTTAGTTGCTTAACATATATTAATTACATGACATATTTGAATGCTTTGATAATGCAGCGAAGAATGGAGGCGACATTGTTGCAGTCTAAAATTAACTCTCCAGTGGCTGAGCAACTGGTGATCGAGAATCTGCTAGGTAAGAGGGTCGCGAGGAGGCAAGGGTACCACTCGACGGGCCCATCATCATCTTCTATTAGTGTCTTGACGTCTTCTGAGATGAGCACCCTACGGTAGCAACTAGCTGATTTGTTGAAAGCACAAGAAGAGTTGCGGCAACGGTATGAGGACTCGCAGAAGCAAATGCAAGACCAGGCAGCTACGCATGTTCACATGCAGAGTCAGATTCATCTGCTGCTTTCTCGGGTCGGTATGGACGGTTCGGGCTCCTCCGAAGGATAAAGATTTGATGGTTTTATGAACTGGCATGGGTCATCCCTCTAACAAATTCATTTTGCTCCTAACTGGCCATGTTTTATGGCGTACTTTGGATATTTGATGATGATTATATTTTAGTTGGGATTTACTTTATTGAGATATTTGACTTCTTTTTATGTGGGATATTACATTTTATGTGGCATGGACAAGTTTTATAGTTGGTTTTAGTTTATTGATGACTCATTCTTTTTTATTGCTTCATGATGAATGTGGGGTTATTTGTTGTTTATCAATGCCTATGCTTGTGCAATGTTAAAAATGTAGATTTGAACAGGAAAATATTGTATTAGGAAATTTTTTCTGATTTTTTTAATTATTTTTTAATTGATAAGAAAAGCTATTTCCCGATGCACTCTCTACGCCGCCAAAAGTAAATTTCCTGCACTCGTTCCTGCACTCGTCAGAATATGTATTACTGACGTCGCTTATGCGTCGTTAAATATGTTTTCTGACGCTAGTATGTGCGTTGCCAAATTTATAACCAATGTTGTTATGCGTCGGCAGTGAGATAAAGCTATTTCCCGACGTACTCTCTACGTCACAAAAAGTAAATTTCCTGCATCATTGAAGACATTTCCCGACGCTTCAACACGTTGGAATATATATTACCGACGTCGCTTATGCATCGTTAAATATGTTTTCCGACACTAGTATATGTGTTGGCAAAGTTATAACCAACGTTGTTCTGCGTCGGCAATGAGGTAAAGCTATTTTTCGACGCACTCTTTGCGACGCAAAACGTAAATTTTCCGCATCATTGAAAACATTACCCGACACATAAATTGAAAACATTACCCGACACATAAATAGGGTTGGGTCGGGCTAATTCGGGTCGAGTCATAGCTGGATCAGCTCTTCGAACCTCCAACCCGTAACCGAACCGTTTTTTAAACGGGTTGTAGGTTTGCAGCCCACACCCATGATTCTTCGGGTCGGGCTAAACCGCCTAACGCGCAATAAATATGAGACAGGTCAGACCGGCCCGACCTGACCCAAGTCGCTCATCTTTTCAACTAATTTTAACTCTTGTAAAAAATGTGAAGATTGAAGAGTTTCGAACTCAAGACCCATTTTGTTTCAAATGACAACTTAACCACTGCACCTACTCACTACTCTGTGCATTGTTTTATCTGAAACATTTTAAATAGAAAAGAAAGGACGCTAGCCATTAAATTTACTTCGAACATTGACAAGCATTTAGACTTTGTGACGTGTTTGTAAAAGTAATAGAATATTGAATCCTACAAATATTGTTATTATTATTTTTTCATTCTTATGCCGTTATGCGTTGTACTTTAAGCACGGGTAGTCAAGCTATATGGGAAATATATGATTTCCTATATAGTCATTAATCTTTTATTATAATAATTATATAATAAGACTAAATCCAAATAATATATAATATATGTAATTGATAAAAAAATAACAAGTTATTTTAATTCGTAAGAAAATAACATTGTTAAGAAAAGACAAACGTGAGAAATCAAGCTTTTGAGTTTGCAAATGAAAGAAAAGAATATAAGCCAATACTAGTTTAGCCAATTTCAATCTAGCCCATTGATAGCCTTTCAAATTTGAGGATCACCATTAAAAATAAATTTTAAAAAGTAATCATTCAAATAGAATGCGAATTCTATCATAGGAGAACAGTATTCGTGATAAAATGCATTTAGCACTATGATCTCAATGCAACAAATATGACATTTTAAATAACTCTAAGATTGAGCAAATTTTAACATCCACTATTTAAAAAAAAAATTATGAATCTATGAATCTCCAAATCAACAAATCAATGTTATAAATACCAAACTTTTAAACTATAAAAAAATTATATTCGAATCATCAACATATTAAACCATCCAAAATGAAAATAAAATAAGCTGATTATTGCATCACTCCTCCTCATGTCATAATGTCACCACCTAAAAAATAAAAAAAGGATTAACTTTGATTAGAAAAATATAAGATGGATAATAAATTAAATCATGGACTCTTTTTTTTTAAATCAGGGTGACAAAAGTCATTAACCTCTATCTAAAGATCATGAAGTTGAACCCACATTCTCAATCCCTAAAATATCCTCAACAATATCTTCTGTCTCCAGCTCTAGATAAGTTAAACGGGTCAACCGAGTTAGGCTGGCCAACCCTAACCCGACCCATTTCTATACGAGTCAGCAAATCCTGACCTTAACCCTACCCGTATATGTGGCAGGTCGGGTTTGGCGGGCCAGAACCGGGTCGGGTTAGAGCCGAGCCACATTTTGCCAGCCCTACTTAAACACGTCAAAATATGTATTACCGACATCTCTTATACGTCGTTAAATATGTTTTCTGATGCTAGTATGTGCGTTGGCATATGTATAACCGACGTTGTTATGCGTCGGCATTTAGGTAAGGTTGACCATTAAGTTCGATTTTTTGTCGACGCTGTTGACATTGCCAATGTTTGGGACAACGCACCATTGTGTCGGTGAATGTCCCTTTTTAGCCAACGCTGAACATTAATGCATCGGGAATGGTTTTCCAGGCATCTGGTAGCCGACGTGGTGCCAACGCATTGTACTGCGTCGATAAATCTTGTCCCGACGCGGTTTGCCAAATGGTCAACGTGGAGTGTGCGTGGGTAAATATGTAATTTGTTGTAGTGAATTATGTGTTTCTTAGTGGCAATGCTGCCATTTCTCAGCATTCTACTAAACAATCTTTGCTAGTTACTTCCTCCAACCATGCTAAGATTTAAGCCAATTATGAAATCAGTAGGGAATGTGTATGGCTGAAATCTTTGATTCAGCGTGTTTGTAGTTCTTCACAATTACCTTCTATTGCAGGTATCCCGAACATTATTTATGAAGATAATGAAGCATGCATAAACAAATTTGAGAAGGTTTCATTAAAGGTGACAAGACTAAGCATATAGCTCCGAAGTTCTTCTTCACTCATAAACTTTAGAAGAATAATGAGATTGAAGTCAAGTTCATTCGAGTAACAACCTGGCTGATCTGTTTACCAAATCTTTGCCAAAATCAATATTCTGAAAGCTTGTATATGAGATTAGCATAAGGTATGTGAAAGGTTGTTGTCATCAGGGGGAGTAGTTAATTGTTGGGGGGCGAGGGGGGGGGGGGGGGGGGTGGGGTGGGGATCCTGAAGTATGCTACCTGGGACATCTATGCACTATACTCCTTTTCCTTTTCTAAGTTTTATCCTACTAAGTTTTCCTAGTTAAAGTTTTAATGAGGCAGCATTGTGCACGTCCAACACCATCCAAGGGGGAGTGTTATAAGATAAGTATTATGGGTGGATCTTTCTATTGGAGATATCTGTTTCGAATCATTATCTAAAGGGAATTGATGATTGATCAAATTCGTCTATATTTATAGAATAAAGAAAGATAAGGAAAAACTTTTATCAACCTTTACTTCACGCGTCACATAGGAATTATCCTTTTAAAATTGGGAGAGATGGCTGAGTGGACTAAAGCGGCGGATTGCTAATCCGTTGTACGAATTATTTGTACCGAGGGTTCGAATCCCCCCCTCTCTGTTTCTTTTGATCACATGAGATGAGTTATGGTTGAAATCCTATTATAATTAGGGTTCCTTAATGAGGAGGTTACTTTACCTATAAATAAGCCTCATCCGTTGTATTCCTACACACTTGAGATGATAGAAGAATCTCTCTCTTCCTCCTTATTACTCTCTCTCCTGCTTGGTGCTTTATTTTACTGTAAGGTTGTCCATCTTCAAAATAGAAAATTGAATTTGCCAAGTATGATCTCTAACTTAAAAAATCCAAGAACCCCTCCACCAGGCCAACCTACTCTTTCTGCATTTCTTTTCTCTATAATGGGCTTTTAGCTTTAAACCTCTCCAAATTAAGCTCAAATATGCTCAAATCCCTTTAATTCTATATAATAAGAAGAAGGCTATAATTAGAACATTTAAAATGAAATAAATAACTAATAAATTCAAATAAAAGGATAATTATTAATATTATGTCATTCATATCACAACCTAACAACCATAACATCAACCAACGGACTATGACCACAAAAATCTACTACTAAAAATAACCAAATTACAGATCTAATCATAATCCCATAGATGTTTGAAAGTACGCTAGCTGCAAGTCTTGGAGTAAAGCGAATTTATTATAGATTAAACCCAGAAAAGAGCACATGTAATGGTTATATATACTTTTAGGAATCAGCACAAGTTTTTAGAGCCTGAAATCTAAAAGTACAGATTATCAATTTTCTAGATTACCAACCTACTTGATCGATTTAGATATCATCAAGTAAGTTTCAATCTCTCCAACTCGTGAGATTTTTGAATTTCTGATGAATTCATTGAGCATGGTTGTAATTTCTAAATCTCAGAAAGAGAGATCATTTAGATCGATGCTCATACTTTCCTTAATCCATGGCTGATCTTAGCTTTTATCTTCGGTCTTTAGGAGATACTCTTGACAAAATACAGTGAGGATCTGCAAACTTCTAGAAGAATTAATAATGAATATAGGGTGAATTTTGCACATACTTAAAAACTAAAATGAGTGTGGGCAAATCAAAGTTGACATTCTTGCATTTTGAAGGGACTCTGCCACATGAATAGGAATATAGGATACATGAAATGACTTTCTTCATCGAAAAGGTTTATATCAAATAAAGGCTGATTTTAACACTTCGCAAATAAGAAGTCATGTATGTTTTCAAATGCATACAGCACAAGGAATCAAAGTTGTGTAGGGATTGTGTGGGGAGATTTCTAAAGCCTCAGGGTTAAGCTAATCACAGCCATCAGATGAGAATAAGCACTCTCACGTGCCATCCGCGTGCCATCCACGTGGCACCATTCTCACCTCGGCTAGCGGGGCAGAGGCCTCAGCCGAAGTCAGACAGCTCCAGGCCACTAGCGCCGAGCTCGGCTACCCGATGTGCCCATCTCGGCTGAGAGCTCCATCCCGGCTGAAGGAGCCGGGACGAAAGCCGAGACACGAAAGGACTTCCACTCGCACCCCTCATCCCCCGCGTCATCAGGCACGTGGAGGAATAGGGGGGCAAGCCAGTAACACGAGTGCGACATCCAGCCACCCACTATCTTCGCCAGATCACTGACATGGCGGCATCCAGCGGCTGAGGCCACATCAGGGCAGGGCCCGAGGGCGGATCCGATGGTACCCCTACCGCCAAAGGCGTCTAACACGATCTGGCCCAACAAGACGCGCATTAAATGCGACGTGGGCTGATCCGACGCGCATTTAATGCAAAGTGGGCTGGATTGGACCGCATTAATTGCAACGTGGGCTGATCATGACTTCCCAGTCGAATCATGAGACCCATGCCAAGATATCGTCCAAGATATCTTCCAAATCGTCTATAAAAAGGACTGCATTTCACATGCAAGGTACGCACAATAGAACTCAGAGAGCTGTTACTCTGCCTCTCTTCTTCCTCTCCTTCCATTGTTCCAGTTCACTCACTGACTTTGGCATCGGAGAGCCTTGCGCCGCCCAGGCCAGGGTCCTCTGACCGTGTGTTCTTCTCTTTCAGGCTTTCGGACGGTACCCAGTCATCACCATCGCTTGATAAGTCCTCTAAGGCTCCCCAGTTATTGTGGGTCATTATTTTCTGCACCTACAGGGATATTTTGTTAAGTCACAAAGTAATCATTTAAAATGCTCACAAACAAATGATTTGATAACCTCAAGGTCAGAAATCACCAAAAAGGATTAAGAAAGAAGATCACAGTCCACAACTTAATTAAAATTAATAATCCTAGATTCAAACAAAAAAACCCCAAAGAGAACAAATATTCGCATTTTTCTCGTAGCAACATAAAAATGTCTTATGTATAACCTCGGAAACCTAAATTCTTTGAAATAGAAAAAAAAATTCCAAAAATAGCAAAAGCCCTAATTACATAAGTACTTTTGAACCAAACTCTAAATTACTTTTCAGGACAGTCCAACAAAATTTAGAGTCAGAAACCGCTAAAAGAATAAGAATCAAAATAACTATAAATAATAAGTTTAGCACGGAAACTAAATCTTGACCCTTTAATATGGCAACTGCTAATTGGTGATAGCATTAAAAGGAGTACTCATGTGTCGCAAGATCATACCCAGAGTCAAGGTGATATGGGATAATTTGAAATGAGCCCTCTAATTAGGCTATTTTATTAAAGAATTTTGTTTATCATAGGGCCAAAATATTGGTTTTTCTTTTTTTTACAGATAATCTCAATATTAATAATTTGGAACACGTACTGTAATAATAAAGTTAACCTAACTTTTCTTCTCCAAGGACAATTCAAGTTTTTTTCCCTTCTTTTTGAAGCATTGGAATCTCGAACTCACACACTGACAAGTGACAACCCTTACCAACTAAGCTACAACGTAGTACTGGACAGTTCAAGTTTGAATTGTTTTAAATATTATTCTAATAAATTTCTTCTAGAAAAGTATAAATTAAGCATCATTTTATCTATAGAGTATGCCAGCAAGAAAAGAAAGTTTGCTGGGATCCTTGGTTTTAGTTGATATTTTACATAATAAATTATGAAGGATGGTATTTCCACTCTCCATGGACAAGAATTAGGGGTGTTAAAGGTTCAGGCAAGCCCGAGCCTAGAATTGTCCTTGCCCTAGCCTCAATATATGCAAGGCCAGGCGGCCGGGCAGGTCAAAGCCCTCATAGAATCAGGGCTGGCCCAAGTGCTTGTAAACAAGAAAACTAATTTTTTCTAATTAATTTCTTTCTACAATGCCATCAACCAATGATAAAATTCAATGCAATATACCATCGAACTCAATTATTAACTACTACTACTATCCTATACTCTAATATCATTATATAAAATTATTCAGCAGCAAGCCACAACATCATTATAACCAAAAACTTGCACACGAACAAAGTTGTCTCCTTGATTAATTAAAATGAATCAAGTTATAAGTATATTGTTATCTTCTTTCTTTTTCAAGCTCAATAATAAGCTTTCACTAGCATATATAATTGTTTGAATGACAGTTGCAACAACTCGCCCAAGGAAAACAAAACAATTCTCATCGTCGATCGATTTAAAAAGAATTCCATTCATAACAACCATCTTATGATTTAGTTGGTCTGGAAAAGAACTCATTTTTTCCTTGCAAACCGTTTATTTAAATGGGAAATCTTCAACTATTCAACATCATGATATCTACTGTCATACAAAGAGGTTGAAACCAAATTACAACCAGCAAAAAGCATCCCCAAGCAATTAGGGGAATGTACAAAACATGCAACATGATCAAATATTAGGCATAAGAGAGAATGACAGTAGATTGCAAACACATTACTGTCATTCTCTCTTATGCCTAATATATTTTCTTTTATAAAAAAAAAAAGTTAGAGTGTTTTTGTATATGCCCCCTTAGTTTTGTATGATTTGTAAATAGGTCCATGTGGTTTTAGTATTTGTAAATAGGCCCCTACCTTGTCAATTCAATACCTTTCTTGTCCCCAAAATTAGTATTCCTAATGAGAATGGATAACCACCTTGAGATTTGTATTGAACTTTTATAAAAATGACAGCTTGCCCTTATATTCATGAAACAAAAATGAAGATATTATTAGTTACAAAAATAATATTATTTTATCACAACTCCCAAAAGTCTCTCTCAGTAATTTTTTAATGCACATGAAGCATAATCATGTATTTTAAGACTTTAGTCAATCTTACGGTAGGTCATCATGGATTGGATCAATTATAACCAATTATAAGCATATGCATTGATTGTCCTTATGACCAATTTGGATTTAATGAAATAAGCTCTGTATTGATAAAAATAGATTTACGGACGGTTATTCTCTCCAATTAAATGTAATTATTAATGTTATAAGCTTTAGAGAAAAATAAGTGTAAGCTTTTGAATTTAAGCATAAAGGGATAAAGAGACGGGCAAAAGAGTCATTTCACTTTAAAAAAATTTGGTGGTCGGAGGGCTATTGATTTTGGGGACACGAAAGGTATTAAAATGAAAAGGCAGGGGCCTATTTACAAATATCAAAACCATAGGGGCCTATTAATCAATTCTAAAAACCTTAGGGGGTTCTATGCAAAAAGCTCAAAAAAAAAAATATTAGGCATAAAAGAGAATGACAGTGATTGCAACACATTGTTGGAAAAGAACTTAAAGAAAATTAAGGCTGCTGAGAAAGGTAATACGTACCGGAGGAGATTATCCTCAAAGCATTCAAATAAACAAAGTAAATCCATTGAGAAGGATAATTGCTACTATAGTTTGCTAATCAGATGAGAATGGTTGTTAGAATGATTGTCAATCTTAGTGGGACAATCTTAGTGGGCCCACCTTTAAAAAACCCCAAACCATATCAGCTCTAACAACCATTCTATTCTTTGCTTGAAAAAACCCAAAGCGAATCTTAGTGGGACAACCTTAGATTAAATAACCACTATATTTTAGACATGGTCTCTTTCTATCTTGGAAATAGAGAAAAGTACAAGTTGAATCACGAGTTTAGAATTTAGATAATCAAGTGGTGTCCATTTTATTGATTTGAATAACAATTTATATTTAATCATAACAGTGGGTGTTAGGGCTAATAAACGGTTGAGATTTTTTAAACGTGGGCCCCACCCATGTGCTTAACCCAGGCGCTGCACCATACTACAATGCAGTGCCACGGCATTGTATCTCTACCCTATTTATTAGTAATTATATTTAGTAGTCATGTTTCTAGTTATATTCTCAACTTACACTGGGATCTATTTCTAATAGAGTGAAATTTTTGAAAATCATATGAATGAGTCGGGCCTTTATTTTGAACTGCTTGGATTCTTAATAGGGAAACCCCATTGTAGAGTTCCACCTTTTTCCACTTGGGAAAGCCTAAATGAGACACTTCTAGCCCCCCAACCCCATTATTCCCTTTTTACCAAAAGAAAAACTCAATTATAATTTTACTATCAAGGAATACCAATCACATGAGAAGTTTTGTTTATTTTACTTGGATGACTCTAATAATTTAGAGATTATGACAGTACAACTACCCTCAGAGTCGACATTTTTTCTATAACAGTTAAAGTTTAAATATTTTTTATAAAGCTATTCGTACAATAACGGTGTGATATCTCACGGTCGTAGTATATTGCATCGGGCGATATCCTATGTGGGATATCACACAACTTTATGAATATCGCACCGTATGATATGGGAGATGTCGTATGATCCTAAAATATCGCATATACAGCTCGTAAAAAAAAAATTAAACTTCGATAACTCAAGGTGGGACGTCAAGTCTAAGGAAGCCGTGCGCACAATATCCAAGTAATTTATAATTAATGGAACCTTGGCCCTTTCGTTCAATGAAAGCATGGTAGCTTAGGATAGTTACTTGATTTCCAACTTTCATAGGGAGTCATCATTGGGTAACATTACTAATGCCTCATAAAGGGCCCCACCTCCAAGCATAAGAAGACAAAATATATGGACTCGATTCAAAGTTGAAATGACGCGCATAGAAATGAAGGAAAAAAAATATTTGGGGCATTCGGCGACAGGTCCCTGAACATTTTACTTTGAGACTTTAAGTCTATAAAAAAAAGTCATACATCCAAAGGTCCCTCTCACACTTTTGGATACCTAAAAAGACTAATTTACCCTTTTTTTAATAAACCAAAACCGTCCAGCCCGTCTCGTTTCACGATATCTCACGAGTTCTCAAATGCTCTCAGTGCGCGCATGACGTTATGCTCCGACAGGTTTCATCTTGATATACGACACGTGTAAAGTTTGAAGACACATGTTTCATTTTGTATTATTCCATGTATACAAGGTGCATTCACACCAACTATGAGGCCTTTGATACTCATTGTAAATAACTTGCAACACTAATCACACTAAACAATCTCCTGGTCATCGATTTCTGGCCGCAGAAACCATAATAAATCGGTCTTATTATGTGTTGCAGACCGGAACAGAACAGGACGAAGAAGAAGGAGGAGGATGGGTTTAGTGAGGGTTGATTTTGAAAGAAACTGCGATTCAGATCTGAACATCACTAGCGGAAGACATTCATGGCTAATTTGTAACATGACAGAATTTTTTTTTAAATCTGATTTGGCAGCATAAATCAGCCATAGTGATCGCATAATAACTCCATGAATTCATGACCAACAAGTGTATAATTAAAGGAGAATGAAGAAGACTATTACCTTGAAGATTTGTAGACTTCAAATCTCTGAAATAATAGATCCAAAGGGCCAAACTCAGACTTGCAATTAGCAAACAAATTGCTGGAATTTTCTGCAGTAGTATTGCCTTTGATCTTCTTCTCTATCTCATTTCCAAATCTGATTGGCTAAGATGGTGGGATCTTAATCTAGGGATTTGAGAACTATTTTCTAAGGAAAAATCTCAAACCTTAAACTTGCTTCAATGAAGAAGAAAGAAACCAAGGGCTGGACGTGTGGGACTCCATGTGGCTCTCTTTCTATGTTGGACGTCCAAGGGGTATGTGGTTCCTTTTATAGAAACTTTGTGGATTGCTTTCCTAAAAGACTATCTCTTCTAATTCTTATAGATGTCCTAAAAGGAAAGTATAATCTAAAGATTTATTTCCTTTTAGAAACACTTCCAATTAGAAAAGGAAACTAAAGGAACATCCCACAAACTTTAGCAATTAGTAATCCTAGTTGCACAACACTTACTAATTTAAGTTTCTAATCCAAAAAGGAAACTTTCTTATAGAAAAACTAATCCAAAGAGGAGTCCAACCTTCCAAGTAGAGAGACCTACTCAAAGTTGAAAACCTTACCCATGGAATGCCCATTAGGGACGTCCACATATTAATGCAATTCCATGGCCCACAACAATTTATCTAGAATTAAATTCAGGTATGCCATCAAAGGCCTATTTGAAGTTAAAACTCAAATTAGGTTTCCACGTGAAAAAAACAAGTAAAATGTTGTTTTGTTTTTTTTTTTGTCAACCCAACCCTTGGTTTTTTTTGTGGGGGGTTTATTAATCTAAACACTTGGGAAACCATGCCATCTTGGAAAGTGACTAAAGAAGGGACCAAAGACTATTTGCCATTGGCTCCCAAAATGACAAAAAGGTCCAGGGCGAAACCCATAGCAATAGGAAGACCATTGTACCCTTAACGCACTCACTAAGAGTTTAGGTTTGAACTCCAGTGACAAATATATAATATATAAGATCGTCATAATGACATGTCTTCAACCTACTAAGTGCATGACCTGAAGGCCCCTCTATTAACTCCATAATCGAGTCAGGTAATCACAGGTACTATCAACCTTCCCGTTACATCTAAACCTTAGAACTTCATATCCTTAACATAATCATCATCCGGATATCATTCTCTTGGTCCAGGGAGCGACCCACAAGTTCAATATCCATATGGAACATCCATATACTAAGATCTTAGATTTTGATGATTAATCGGATAATTCTAAGGGGACGATCATTCCATAATGAGATGGCATAGATTCTTTATTGCATCTGCACGTCCCAACTGATCAAGTCCGAGTACCCAAAACACAGAGCTGTTGACCCATGAAAAGAATCTCACCCATAGTGAATTAAAGCACAAGAACTTGACTTCGTCAGTTCATCCACAAATGCTCAAGATTAAGAGCATTGGTCACTCAGTAGCATGAGGTGACTTGATCTCTCTCAGTGATAGTACTACTTTAGAGATCACACCTACCATGGTCATGTTCAATGCATTGCATATGCACTAATGAGATAAATCCGGGAAAGTCCTCCCATGACTAAGGTAAGTCACCCTGAATACAGGAGAGTCTCTCACTATAACTTATACCAAGATGAAGTGCCCAGCTCCATCTTTCAGTTATGAACAAATATGTTGTTTCCAGCATCCATGAATTAGACTTATCTGTGTGTAGACACTACACACCTAATTCATTTACTAGAAACAATGGGCCTTACACAACCATACATATATACAAGTTTAAGCAGAAATGAGTCGTTCCATTAAATAACCAGTAAATATCTAGTAACAATAGATGAGAGTGCAGCTAGTGGGCTTTAGGGCATACACCAATCCCAATAGATTCTGACCTGACCAGCTACGGAAGCCCACCCCATAGCCCATTCCTAGTATGAAAAGAGATCTTCCACCTTGTTTTTCTGTTACCACCCATCTCTCTCTCTCTCTCTGCAACTTCTCCTTTGTCTTCCTTTTTTTGTTTTTCTTCTTCTGGTTTTGTGGGGTTGATGAAAACTGGGGTTTTTGAAAATTAATTCTTCTTCTTCTTCATTGGTTTTTGTTAATTTGTGGTGGTGATGGAGGTGGGATTCATTGGGGTTTTGATTTACAGCCCCTCCTGCCGCTGTTTGTCATCGTTCATTGCCGGACGTTAGCTGTTCCCATCGCCGGAAGTTGATTTTTGCAAATTTATCTGAGTCTTTGATAAAATTATCTGCATTTTTGGCAAATATATCTAGGTTTCTAACAAATTTATCTAAGTTTTTGTGAAATTTATCTGAGTTTTTGTCAGATTTATCTGAGTTTTTGTGAAATTTATCTGAATTTTCGTCAAATTTATCTGAGTTCTGGACAAATTTATCTGAATTTTTGTCAAGTTTATTTGAGTTTTTGTGAAATTTATTTGAGTTTTCGATAAAATTATCTGAATTCTGGCCAAATCTATCTGAGTTTTTGGGGACCAACCCCATGGTCATTTGCAGCAGAAACCTCGGTTGCTAAAGCGGATGACATCTTGTCAGAGACTTCCATGGAAGAAACCTCCAAAAAGCTTATGTAATCATATTCTTGTGGCCAAGACATTAAACTCCAAGCAAACAGAGAGTGACTCTTCTCAGAGGAATTTTCACAAACATGTAATAGGCAAGCCTTGCAGAAACTGAGAAACCGGATCTTTGTGCATCATCTTTTGTCAATCATTATAGCCATAGGAAGGGTGTCGTTCTCGGTAAAACACATAATTCAACATGTCTCTATAATTCATACATATTCCTCCTGCTATAGAATGAGGTGTAAAACAATTTCTCGGACCTATTATCCAATAGCAATAATCTCTACATTTGCTGTTTGGAACTATGGAGCACTTAACCCAAGATCTTGTCTACCAAAAAAATAAAAATAAAAAGCATACCTAAATTGTTGATCACAAAGCATTCAATCACCGTTTGGTCATCTCATCTCATCTCCTTCTTTATTATGCCCAGGTAAGACATAACCCATCAAGACCTGAGATTGAGAGAGAGAGAGAGAGAGAGAGAGAGAGAGCAGACCCTTCTTCCTTTTTTATTTTCTAGGGAACGATAGAGAAAGAGGGTGGGAGAAGGAGAATGAGAAGCAACCGGCAACAAGAAATCACAGATCTATCCAAGTGAGATGGAGACGATCAGTTGGACGAGACCAAGAGACGCTTGGCTGGACTGGTGACTTGTCCCCTCTCTCGTTACTCTTCTACTCCATGCCTTGCGTCCGACGGCAAACAGTTACTGGGGCATTTTTGTCTAAAAAATGAAAACATGTGGGCTCAGGGACCTAAGGCTATAAAATGTCTAGCTGAGTGGACCATAAGCCTTAAAAAGTTTTTCCTTGGACTGGAGACTGGAAACATTCAACTCTAGGGACCTTTCACTAATTTTGCCAAAAAAATTCCCAGACCCCTAAGATTATTTTATGTACTTCATAAAAGGAGTAGGCTCTTAGAGCATCTCTAAGAGACACTTCAAATATGGAGATGTCATTTTCAAAATAGAGGCTTATGTGGTAAAAAAAGATATATGTAAATTTGGCATCTCTCTTGGGCAACTCCAAGAGAGATGTCAAATTATTATTTTATTATTTTTTCATTTAACCCTCATTTGCTTTATTACATATATCTTATTTATATTTAATGGGATTTGGTATGATTTAAATGTTATTGAAGTAATAAATTATTAAAAAATAAAAAATGCATAAATTGTACTTGAAACTCATTTTTCATTGAAAAAGTAAAATCAAATTACATAATATTATAGTCAATCACAAGCTTCTTCATATTGACCTTGGAAATGCCACAGGTGCTCAACCAGATCGGCTTGGAGTTGAGAATGTGTTCTCTTATCGCGAATGCGCAAGTGATTTTGAATGAAATCCTGAAATTCTGCAGTGTGGTCATGTGACACGGCAAGGTCACTACATTCACCCTCTCGTGCATCGTAATTGGGTGAAAGACTTTTATCGCGTTCATCTTCGACAATCATGTTATGTATTATGATGCATGCCTTCATTATATGCTGAAGTGTTTGACTATCCCAAAAACGAGCAAGCCCACAAACAATTGCAAAACGCCTGTAGCACTCCAAACGCATGCTCCACATCCTTCCTTGCGGACTCCTGAGCTGCAAGAAAATTTGTGGCCTTTGGCCCATTAGGACATGGAATTTTTTTTACAAATGTTGCCCACGATGGATATATGCCATCAGCAAGATAATAGCCAGTTGTATATTCATGACCATTGATTGAGTAGTTGGCGGGAGGAGTTCGACTTTCGGCAAGGTTGGTAAATATAGGAGATCAATCCAACACATTGATATCATTGTGCGATCCGGGTAGTCCAAAAAAAGCATGCCATGTCCAAAGATCATACGGTGCCACGGCATCAAGAACCAAAGAAGGCTCGCGGTGGTCTCCACGAGCATACATGCCTTTCCACGCAACTGTACAGTTCTTATACTTCCAGTGCATACAGTCTATGCTACCTAACATCCCAGGAAACCCGCGTCTCTCACCTTCAGCATTATTTGGTGTTCTCAAGTACTCGTTGCTAAAAAACATCAATGATCGCTTGAACAAACCTTTTCAATGATTCTATAGAGGTACTTTCAGCGATCCTCACGTAATCCTCCACAGCATCCGCCGCAACTCAATAAGTAAGCATCCTCACTGCAGCTGTGGCCTTTTGAAGAGCTGATAAACCAAGACTGCCTGCATAGTTTTTTTTTTTTTGTTGAAAGTATGGGTCATGAGCCTCCACTGCATTTACAATTCGAAGAAAAAGAGGTTTGCGCATTCGAAACCTCCTTCGAAATTGAGAGGGAGTGTAGACAAGGTTTTCACTGAAGTAGTCATTGTAAAGCCTGTGATGTCATGAGATTCGTCATCTCTATATGACTGCGTGACCATGAATAGAACCACGATGTACTCTCGTTCTCCTTCGTAAGTCTTCTCTTTCTTCTTCCAGAGCAGCCCTATACAACATCTGCAATTCTTCATCCGAATCGGAATTTATGATAGTATGCCATAGCTCGTCTTTTTTGTCGGAAAAGGAATCAGTATAATTTTGAGACATCTCCGAAGTGATGAACCAAAGATTTTCTTATTTTGAGATGAAGAGAAGTAAGAACTTAGGGTGTAGGAGTTTTTTTCCAGAGTGGTCTATATATATGAAATATTTCAACGGCTAGTTTTTTTCCAACTGCTATAAAACGGCTAGTTTTCTCCAACGACTATAAAATGGCTAGTTTTCTCCAATGGCTATAAAATGGCTAGTGATATGACAACTTTATATAATCAAAGTACAATATTATATTTAAAGAAACAATAATTCATTAATTAAAAAATAAAAAGTACATATTAATTCTAAAAATAAAATACAATTCAGAAACCACCACCTAACCCTCCTCTAAGGATTTCAAGTCTTTTTTTAGCATAATATTGTTGTTGCTCCTCAGCCATATTGGACATATCCATACTCATGATCTCCATCTCCATTTGTATTTTCTTTAATTTGCACCTTCTTCTCATCTTGCTCGATTTTTTGCTTAAGAAGCTCTATTTTTTTTCATCGCTTTCCTTTTTATCATCCATCATTTTTGGGGATGAGATCTGCAACAGGTGTGGGCTCGTTGATAGTGGTTTGCTTCATCTTTCTCTTCTCAGCCTTTCTGCCTGGTGGTCTCGTCATAGGATCATAAACATTTTAAATTGTCTCATCCTCATCAATATTTATGGGAGTGCTTGGATTAGAAGATGATGAGTAGCTAGAAATTGAAGATTTTGCTCTTTTTACGGATGCCTTCTCTAGTACTTATTGCTGCAGTTGTATCTACTTCGATTGGTGCCTCAACAAGATCCAAGCATGGTCCAAGGTGAATCTTGATCCGTATAGATGTTCAAAAAATTTTCTTGCTTCTGCAATGTGAAAATTAAATGTAAGCTCAAATTAAGAATAAAATAAAAACTTCATATATAAATATATATATATTTAATTTTACCTTATCTTGTTCATTTGTGCCACTTTGATTTCTGGAAATAATTGTGGCAAGACATCCACAAAATTTGTTGACAGAAGCTTGAATCTTTTGCCATCGCTGTGACAACATTTTGTCTGTTCGAGCACTGGGAAATTGCTTATTGTTGTGATAGTATTCTCTAACTCGTTCTCAAAAGGCTCCAAGTTTCTACTCGTTTTCATGCACAACATCCAGACTGGTGTTCAACCACGAACCGATGAGAAGACGATCTTCTTCTATACCGAAGCTGGCACCTCGACCAACACCCTTTTTCTTTGGGGCATCATCAGTAGGGAATTCATATGCCTCACCGCAATATTGTGAATATTGGGTAGAAAAATTAGGAAATTGAGAGAATTTTGAATCCATAGTTTGAATGAGGAAAAAAAGGACTTCAAACACTCACAATTTATAGGCATCCAAGCTCCAAGAGTTTCTCAAATTATCACAATTCACATTTCAAAAAAGTCAAAAAAAATGGAACGGCTATAAATCTAGTTGTTTAAAATGTTCACTAACTGGCCATCGTTTCATCTCCCGAACCCTTCAAATGTAATATCTCTGATGATATCACTAACGCTCAGCTAATGCAAATGTTCTCTCCAATGGGTTGAACCACTGACCCTTGTATTATTATATTGAAAAAAAAAAATGAAGGTTACTTTTTTGTATGCAAAAAAAGGCATACCAAGGCATATGTTATTTGCCAGGTGGATTTACAGCTTCTATTGGAGAGCTTTCCGCATACCATTTCGTACCGTTGCACGTCAAATCCACACTGAGTTGGAAAAAAGGCATATCTGTTGGAGTTGTTCTTAGGCAGTTGGATCATCAATCTAAAAAATGATGAAGTTACGTATCCTTAATAAGATGTGGAGTACATTAGTATAATCGAATAAACGAGCTTCAAAATAAATTTTCAAATATACAATATAAGTATTAAAGGTATATGATTAGAACTAAATAGACTCTCACATATTAATATAACTCAGGCGGCTATGTTATTCAAGCGTTAAATGCATAATATATATTAAGGGCCTATTTCTTTAATATAATTTCTACCAAGAACTTGGTGTGGTAGGGGATTCATGACATGATGTGATGACTTATCCCTGGGCATTTGTAAATGCCATATTTCTTCACCAGAATACCAAAGTCTCAGCCACCTTCAAATGTCCGTCAGAATTCCTAAAATCCCAAGTCCTTCGCTTTTTTGTGGGATTTTGGATGCTTAGAACGAAGGAGGATTCAAGAATTCCATTGTATCTGAGAATTCAGAAATTCTCTACACAGGAATTTTCTGAATTCCAATTGAGATAAATCAAAGAAAGATCATATTTTTATGGGATTTGCGTGGAGGATTTGCAAATGCCAAAAAGCTTGGAATCTTGAGAATTCCAACGGTTAAATGAGACTTTGCAAGTGACTAAAACTTGGGATTCTAGCAAAGAAATATGACATTTTTAAATGCCAAGGGTACAACCATCACAACTTGTCTCGAAATTCCCAACATAACAAATTCTAATAAGAAATTATTTCAAAGAAACAAGCCTTGAGTGTCCATACTCTAGACTAAAAATTGGTCTAGCACAAAAACATGGGGATAGATCTTTTGAGTAGTTTGTATTATAAAGGTAGACCTCTAGCATTGGGACCTTGATTCTAGATACACAAGGATCTCCAATGAAAAGGTCACATGGGAGTATTTGTGGAGTTGCTTTATATAATAGTCAATAGAGTTTTTGAGATTTCTTTTTGAATGGAGAGAGCTTTGAGATATCATAGTTCATCTTTTGGGGGTTTTGACATAGTAGCTCTCCTTAAACTCAGTTTTCCTAATTTCATGACCAAAATTCAGTGACTCTGGTCAACATTTTTGTTTAAATTTCTTGCACCATATCCCATGATATCATTGGGTCTATCAGTTTCTATATCATAAACGACTTCCTGCAATCAGCAAGCGAATTCATTTTTTACAGAACAAAAAAAAATGACTTTTTTCTGAAAGTAAATGCACATCTGACCACCGTTTATCAGATTTTATCATTTGAAAATTCTTTCCCCTAATAGTTTGCATATAAGTCATGACATCATGGGACAGTCCCATGATATCATGGGATTTATCAATTTGTGTATGATAAATCCCATAATATCATGGGATCTAGGGTAAAAAGGTTAAAAAGATATTGATCGACCCATGATATCATGGGATTTATCAATTTGTGTATGATAAATTCCATAATATCATGGGATCTAGGATAAAAAGGTTAAAAAGATATTGAGCAGAGTCAAGTGACTTTGGTTATGTTATCTAAATTTTGGTAATGAAATTAAAAAAAAAGTCCAATTTATGAAATAATAATACGTCAAAATCCCTCTTTTAAGAAAAGCACTCACATACCCAGTCCCACGCTCACCCAAGTGGCCAAGTCCCCTGTTGACAACAAAAATTAAAAGTTACTTTGCCTCCTCAACATCAAGAAAGCTACATGAAGCTGAGCCTACCACAAATGGGCAATGTTACTTCTCAAAAAATAAAATATTGTTATAATTAAATAAAAACTGCAAGATCCTTCAAGACAGCCAAAAGAGGAGTACACAAGAAGTTTCGAGCCATTTCAAAATCATTTCGCCTAACTTCGCTTCTCCGATAGCTGAATAGGAGCTCTCGGCGGCCACAGCATCGGAGACACCAAATCTTCGATTAGAGCCTATGTATAGTCTCAAAATATATCCAAAATGCTCCACGTCAAGTTCCGAGTCAAACCGACAACGTTTAACCCTCCATCAACCCTCAAACAGCTAAATCAAGCCTCTCGGCGGTGAGAACCACCGAGGCCATCACTCATCAAAAAGAGCACATGGACGGCTTCAATATGCTTACAAAGGGCTACACGTCAAATTTTAGGTCATTTCGACAACATTTGACCATACTTTGACTCTCGGAAGCCAAATCAGGCCTCTAGGCGGCGAAGCTCCCTGGTACCATGGTTTCCAAGACAGAGCCAGTAGATCATCTCAAAATGACTCCAATAGGTTCCCTGTCGAATTTCAGGTCAATCGGACATCAGTTGACCGTACATCAATGCGCGACATCTTCCTAACGATAAAATCAAGTCTACTAGCGACAGGACCCCATACGACTTCAAAACTCAAAGAAAAGCCTATGGTTGGTCTTATTTATTGCTCAGGAGGCTTCACCTCAAATTTCAGGTCATTCCGACATCGTTTGGCCCAGTTTCACCTTCTGACGGAAAATCGGCAGCTCTACGCTATAAAGTCTTTGACTTTCTCGAAAAATTAGAAACTTTGCACTAAAAAATGCAAGGATTCTCATCAAGTTTTCTACAGAAAAATCAGGCCAACAAATGTGCAAAAATGTCAAGAGAAATACAGAAGAAAAAAGAATTGGAAAAAACCTCAAAACGGCCGCGAAACGGGACCAAAAGGGGATTTCCCCCCAGGGACACATCCCGTGACCCTGTGCATGATCGCCGGCGACCATGGAGCTCCGGGTCTCCGGATTTCCCCCGAAGAGGCCCATTTTCCATCTTTTTTCGTGTTTCGAAGCATCCAACTCCTGTGATTTTTCAAAATTCTTAGGCACTAAATCCTTCAGCATCCGTCAAAATCACGGGTCCGTCTTCAAAAGTATCAAAATCAATACAGATCGTCAACCGGTCAACCAAAAAGTGTGCTTTCTACCCGATCGACGAGAAATCGACAGGACAGATGGCACCGACCCGTTACTGCCAATCAATGCCTAAAATTACATGGTCATCCGATGTCGATTTACATGAAGATCCATCGATGATCATCGCCAGAAGAATCCCAAAAGACGCGGCACGGCCCGCGACTCTTCAACTGCTCGGCGACCACTTAATGCAATTAATTGACTAGCTTTATTACAGTTATTAATTCATTTCTTTGGACAACCCAATCAGAAGCAAACATCCAGGAGTTACAAGTCAATTGATTCATGGCATTTAACCCATGAAACTCCTCCCATCATGGTGATTAAAGGCCACTAAATGCCCTCAACCTCCATCAGCCATTCAGAAACCAAGGTCCAGGAGTTACGAAATAAAGGAATTAAATCTTGTAACTCCTCCCATTATGTGGCTTTAAAGCCCATAAACTCTCCTAAATGGCTACCAAAGGCCTATTAATAGGAGAGCATTCCAAAGAATTCCAGATCAGAAAAATCACAAAGATCCAGAGAAGACCGCTCCCAAAAACACAGATCCCAGATCAGAAAAAAGCACAGAAAATCCAGAGAAAGAAAGAGAAAAAACTCTGCTGAAGTTCTGCACCAACCACCACTACAAGGTGACAAAAGTCCCTTGGGGGGTACCTCCCAAGGTCCTTGCCTTATCCTTCTACCTCTAATGGCTTAGACATGGCCTTTCAGCCCGTCTACTTAGCTTTTTATTAGGCATAAGACCTCCTCTTGGTCTTTGTCCTCTAAATATCTGAGGTTATAGCCAAGCCAAGCGAATCAAGAGCATCCTCTGTTCTCACCTACATGGATGATGGCGAAGTCCACACATGGCTTGCGACCGTCAATCTGAACGAGTCTCCTACAATCTCCTGAGAAGTTAGATCCTCATTTTCTTGCTTTTCATTATATTTTGTATTTTTCTAAAAGAGATAAAAATCACAACTCTTTTCTTTCATTATTGATAAGAATTGTAAATCGGCTATAAATGCCAAAAAAACCGCCTTTCACGGCAAATCAAGAAAATGTCTTTTTTCTTAAATATATGTGCAATGGAAAACTTGAAAGAAGTTGATTTCCTTTTTACTTGCGAAGGTCGATCTCCGGATCACCATTTGCAATTCCAAGTAAAATAGAAAATCTAGCACACCCACACACAAAAAAATGTTGATGCACGCCTTTGCACCCCGGGCGCGAAAGGGTCGGATCAAACGGACTCCCACGTCCGCCGACCTCGGTAGCACCGAGCAGAAGCGCCGTCCATCATCCCCTGCTAGCCCAACCCTAAACCTATGGATTGATATATATATGGGGAGCTCCTCTCCTCAGCTAAAGCTGAGGAGAGCGTCCGCTCACCACGTGCGTAGGCCATCACTGGAACTGAGAGAAATGAGATGTCAAGTGCCTCATGTGTGGACCCTGCCCAAAACAATTTCATTTCCCCGCTCTCCATCTGAGGCCAAAATCAAAAAACGAGATTGATTTGGCCCTGGCTCTCCCCTCTCTCTCTCCATTTTCCCATTTCCATCTCTCTCTCCATTCTGCAAGGGACGATCCTCATCCTCTCGCGATTGATCATCTCCGGCGAGACGCTCCTCTGACTTTGCCCTTCCCCCATTGCTCTCTCTCTCTCTCTCTCTCTCTCTCTCTCTCTCTCTCTCTCTCTCCATTTCGCCTTGCCCTGGTACCCATTTTCTAATGCAAGGCACGGATCTCTCTCCCACGACGATCTCTCTCCGGCGACGACGCGATCTCTCCTCAGGCCTCAGCTTCTCTCCAGCGAAAAATGCCCTTCCCCCATTTATCCATCTCCCCATTTCCATCGCTCGCTCCCCTCTCTCTCTTCCTTCTGCCAGGCACAATCATCATCCTCGTGCGATCGATCGTCTCCAATGAGACGCTCCTCTCTCCAGCGACTTTCCCCTTCCCCCATCTCCCTCTCTCTCCAGTCTCGCGGCGGCGCTCCTTCGAGGTATGCCTTTTCTTCCTTGTCTTTATTTTTTTCCCTCGATTTTCTTTCTCTGCCCGCTCTCTCTCTCTCTCTCCTTGGAGTCTTAGTTTGAGGATTGGGGTTTGGATGGATTGGATTTAAGGAAATCTGTGGGTTCCGGCAGGTTTAGGAGGGTGCCAAAAAAATGCAAATTGTTGAAATTGTTCATCCTCATTCCACCATCCCCCCAAACTACTTTGACTCTAGCTTTGCAAAATAAAAAATGGCAAGGGACTTGACTGGATGATCCATATGTGAGCAGTACGACTCCCTCTCGAATCTTTGTTACAACATGTCTGACTATAGCCTTATCTGATTGAAAGTGGCATGCACTCAATAAGAAATGAAATGTAACTACTGATTTTTGTCGTAAAGTCTCGATTAAGATTCTTTTCTGGTGGTGTGAAATAGTCTCTAATGGCTTCTTGAAATGCTAGAAGCATTGCAACACAACGAGTGTTACCACCAGAAATATTCCTTGCCATATATTGTAATCCAACCTAAAATCATTGGTTGAAAAGAAGTCAAGAACGCAGGTAAGATCTGTTTGTGGAAACAAACTCAAAATAATCATTAATCTTTATTCATTAAACTTCCCAAATTCATTTATTGATTTTTTTCTTCAATATTCAAAACATTTCAACTTCAATCATTAATCTTTTTATTTGTTGCTCCAACATTCATTATATCATTATGAATATGATTACAGGGAGGAAGAGGCTGTGGTCTTTTCATTTGGATGGATGAAGTTGCTCCAGAATATATATATCGATGCTAACTTTAAGTCGAGGCCAAGTTGAAGTGAAAATGGAAGAAATGAAAGACTCAATCAATGAGTTGTGCCTAGAAATGCGATGTCTACGTGAAAGCATGGAGACTCACATGAAAGGAAGTCAAAGTAATAAAGGCCTTGCATTTTCAATTGCGGTTCTTCTCCTCTTTGTTCCGTACATGTGACGTGGATAAAAGGATGGACGTGCCTATTTGTCTTATGGGATGTAGACATTGTTCTGTTGTGGGAGGCACGAGCTTTTTGTTTTTTTTTTTTGTTTTTTTTTTTGCTTGTTTAAACATTAGGAAGTCTCATTTGGACTATTGAATGCAACAAAGACTAGAAGGTGTAAACTTATAGTAATTGGATCGCTGAATCAAAGCTCCTTTTTTATTGTATTTTTTTTCTTTGAAATGGTTGTCTGTCATCATTTTTGCTCAACATGCTTGATGGATTGCAAGTTGAAGAGAGTAAATATAGCGGAAGCAAGGATCTATAGGTGTTGGCTGCTACAAACGCGATTAAGACAGTGTCGGCTTGAATCAGGCAATGGTGTGGAGATCTGTGACGGTCTACAAGAGATCAGTCACATATGAGTCACTCTTCAATATCCAAGGGCAATGATGGACACCCTGGATGCAGAAGATGATGATGGAGAATTGGAGATCTAGTAGAAGGAAGATGAATTCTTCAAAGTGGTTTCAGGCTATATCTCTCATGTCTATATATAGCCCTTAGGCTAAAGGGTGATGAGATCTCTATTCAAATTCGAATTGAGAGATGATTATGATCAATCTCTCTCAATTTGAATTTGAATGTAGATATGATAAAGAGATAGAGAGTTGGATAAAACTCAAGCTATCCTTATCCATATCACCATGAGACTCCTTGTGAGGGGTGTATCTTTGTGAGTGGGGTCCATCCACATGTAAACACAAGTGGGTCCCATCACAAATGCCAACATCTCCCACTCGCACCGAACAAGATTCATTCCATTTGATCACTAATTTCCATCATCAAATTCTACAAAGTAAAAATGGACCTGAAGAGTGGGACCTCCACTATGCCTATTCACGGAGAGAATGTACACTAAGTTGCCATCTGACTAGAATACACCAACTCACCGACACATCAGTCTGCCCTAGACACTCGCATGACCACACCGGATTGGATGTTGACTGATACCCTTGAGTCGTGTTCAACCCACATACGTGCTTATTCAACTTATCGAGCAAAACCTTTTACAAACATTTCTTTTTATAAAATAACATATTTATACATATATATAATTTAGAAAATTGTTTGTCTTGAAATTTTCAAAATACTCGATATAACCCGGGCTGATAAGTATCATAAGCACATATAAACTAGAGTGATGTCAAGGGTTCTTCCCATGGACTTACGATGGTCAGAATCAACCAAGCAGCTTTCCTAGCACGGCGGCTCGTAGGCTCCAATGTTGCCGTGGCACAACCGCAGCTAAAGTAGCATCACCGATCTCATCTTTCCAACGTAGAGGTTGGTATAAGGGCACAAGAGCCTCAAGAATTGGTTCACACAATAACCAACTCCAAGCTCAAGAGTCACCTACGGGACTAACACTCGCACAACAAACAGGATTTCTAGGGTATTATCCGATTGCTCGTAGGTAGGTCCTTAAACACGCATGTCTGTAGACACGCGTCGCAGAGTGAAAATGCATTAGCTCTTTAATGGAGCCCATGCTAACATTGCACCGATTCACTACTGCGCAAGCTGATCGTCACAAACACAACCACGCTTGGTTTCTAAAACAGGCTATCGGACTTATTAGGGTGTGATTTGTCCGACGACTAATGCTAAGTCTCATTCAGTTTTGCGATCCACATCACCCCAATGCACACAAGACTGAGTCGGCGTTCCATACATCTGTACGCACCAATAAGATCCATATTGGCTTAATCAGCATATCATACAAATGCATGCACCTCATCCTATCAGTCACTAAGACATCAAGGGCGGTCTTTATCCGTGCGAGTGGATGACCTCACCTGTTTGGTGCCACGTGTGCATCTAATACACACGCTTATTGTGTATGTTGCCAATGTAAAGTATATGCACATGTATGAATGAAAGGAATATAACACGCATATAACCAAAAAAACTTTTATTGAAATAAGTCCAATACACTCCCACTGAATAAAAGGATTACATATATTGCATTCCCATACGCCTTACATGAATAGCGAATAGTTCTCGCGCCAAGGGTTTGGTCATCGGGTCAGCAATCATTTCCAAAGATGGCACATGAGATATTGCTATTTCTTTTGCTTCTATTTGTTCATGGATAAAATGCCACTTTCGTTTGATATGTTTTGCCCTCTGATGAAACTAGGGGTCTTTTGCCAAGCATATGGCAGTTGTACTAGCTGTTCTCAATGGAATGGGATCACGAGCAATGGATACTAGTCCCAAATCCAACAGAAAACGGCGAATCCATACAGCCTCCATGGCCGCTAGTGCGCAAGCAACATATTCGGCCTCAGTGGTCGATATGACCGTACACTCCTGCTTCTTACTGGACCATGAAATGGCTCCCTCGCCCAGTAAGAACACATATCCCAATGTGGATTTGCCGTCGTTAGGATCATCCGAAAAAGATGAGTCACTGTATGCTAATAAACTCAAGCCACCACCGTGATAGCAAAGCATCATATCTTTGGTGCCCTTTAAATATCGGAAGATTCGTTTGACGGCATTCCAATGAGCAATACCCGGGTTACTTTGAAATCGACTAACCAACCCAACCGCATAGCAAATATCGGGGCGTGTGCACAACATAGCATACATTAAACTTCCTACAGTGCTGGCATAGGGTATGGAAGCCATTCTTTTTGTTTCAGCATCAGTTTGAGGACATTGCATTACACTTAATTTGCAACCCTTATCAAGCGGAGTCTCAACGGGACTGGCACTGGCCATTCTAAATTTCTCTAGAATTTTCTCAATGTAAGTTGTTTGGGACAAGCCAATAATGCGTTTTGAACGATTCCGCGTAATTTTAACCCCTAAAATGAACTCAGCCTCACCCAAATCTTTCATTTCAAAAACAGTTGACAACCAAGCTTTGGTCTCAAGTAAAAAACCATTATCATTACAAGCCAAAAGAATATCATCAACGTAAAGGGATAGCAACACAAATTTATGTTTAGATCGCTTAATGTAAACACAATGATCTTCGTAACACATGGAGAAACCATTTGACAGGACTGTATTATGGAACTTTTTGTACCATTGTCTCGAGGATTGTTTAAGGCCATAGATAGATTTCTGGAGTTTACAAACTTTATCCTCATGACCTTTTTCCACATATCCTATTGGATGTTTCATGTATATTTCCTCCTCAAGATCACCGTTTAAAAAAGCGGTCTTAACATCCATTTGGTGTAATTCTAAATCCATGTGGGCCACAATAGATAAGATCATGCGGACAGAAGAAAATCTCACCACAGGGGAGAAAGTTTCTTCATAATCCACACCTTCTTTCTGTGTGAACCCCTTAGCCACAAGCCTAGCTTTAAATTTGTCAATGAAACCGTCGGCTTTTCGCTTAATTTTCAAAACCCATTTATTTGTAATGGCTTTCCTATCATTGGGAAGATCCATAAGATCCCATACATGGTTCTTACGCATAGAGCTTATCTCATCATTCATCGTGAGCATCCATTCCTTCGAGTTTACAGATTCCATTGCTTCTTTATAAGAACGTGGTTCATCGTCATCAGTTACAATGTATGCATAAGAAGTTCCCTCAATTTCAAAAAACTTCTTTGGAATCAATCCACGAGAAGAACGACGAAGGGCATCAAGATCACTCCCACTTGCCTGTGACTCCATAGGATCTCTCCCACTAAGACCAGCAAGTGGTGTCGGCTCCTCGTGGTAGGAGAAGTCATCCATTTCAAATAGTTCAATGGACACCCTTGTCTTCTTCTTTTCAGGATATTGAAACTCGAAGAAATCTACATCACGAGATTCTTTTTCAATTAATCTGTCATTGACATCCTCATGAACTAGAACGTATCCTTTTGACAATTCAGAGTATCTCACAAAGATACTTGGGATTGTCTTACGCTCCAATTTATTAGGATTCGTGATAAGGACATGCCCTAAAGAACCCCACGGGCGTAGGTCTCCCAAGGAAGGTTTTCTACCGGTCCACAACTCATACGGAGTCTTTGGAACAGACTTAGAAGGGACTCTATTTAATATATATGATGCAGTTAATAACGCATCTCCCCAAAAAGAGACAGGTAAATTTGCATGAGCCATCATTGATCTAACCATGTCTAACAAGGTCCTGTTACTTCTTTCCGCCACTCCGTTTTGTTGTGGGGTGTAGGCCATAGTCATTTGACGAGAAATTCCATTTTCCATGCAAAAACTTTTAAAAATCTCCGAAGTGTATTCTCCACCTCGATCGGTCCTAAGGGTCTTGATGTTTTTGTCAAACTTATTTTGAACTTTTTTTGTAAAAATTTTGAAAAAATCAATTGCCTCATATTTGTGGGAAATCAAAAACACACGACCATAACGAGAGAAATCATCAATGAAAGTAATAAAATATCGATTTCCTTGTCTATTAGCCACGTTCATTGGTCCACAAATGTCAGAGTCAATGATCTCAAGGGTGGCTTTGGATCTTTCAGCCTTTGGAAAAGGTTTTCTTGTTGCTTTGCCTGTCATACAAGATTCACATGTGGGCAACTGTACTTGTGTGAGAGATCCAAGCATGCCTTCTTAGCCAATCGGATCATTCGATCTTTTCCTATGTGGCCTAATCGAGCATGCCACTTTATAGATCCGGAACTTGTGTCATGCACCATAAATAAATCAGAAGATCCAACCATTGAATTATTGAAATCCAAAACATATAAGTCTCCTACAATAAAACCCCATGCATAAATAGAGTTATTTTTTCTAATGGAAACTCTATCCTTAGTAAAACGAAAATCAAAACCATCCCTCGCGAGTCGGCAAACAGAGAGGAGGTTCCGTCTCATGCCAGGTACAAAAAGCGTCTCATGGAGCACCATGGTTTTTCCTGTAGACGTTGAAAGATAATAATCACCAATTCCCAATATGTCTTTTGAAGAATTATTTCCCATGTAGAGCTTGTTGCAACCGACATTTATTGACTGGAACTCCTGAAAACCACTCCTATCCTTTGTCACGTGCTTGGTTGCCCCTGAATCAATTATCCATCCATTAGAACTTTCATCCACATAAAGTGCTTCGGAGCAAACCAAAGAGAGTGACAAAGTTAGGGTGTTTACCGATTTTCGTTTGGGGCAAGTTTTAGCGATGTGGCCAAGTTCCTGACATTTATAGCATTTGGTTTTGGCTAAGTCCCTGGGCTTGTTACGCTTCCGATGCTTCTTTTGGTCTTGCTTGGGTGCACTCTGGTCCTGTTTAGGCTTCTTCCAGTTGTCTACCCCATTTTGAGAAGTCCCATTTTGAAACTTACATTTACTTTTGGTCCCCTTAGCCCCCGACCCTGATACAGGCTGCTGTTTTGCAAATAGTGCTTGTCCAGCGATCTCTACTTGAACTCTTTGGGCTTCGAGTTCGAGATGGCAACACAGATCCTTAAAAGTTTTGACTGCCTCTGTGTGGGTCAAAATTTGTTTTATTGTGCGCCAAGAATCGGGTAAAGATCGCAGGACTGCAATGATCTTTTAGTCCTCAGTTAGTACATTCCCTGCCCTAGCAAGATCCGCAATCATTTGACTCATTTTGCGGAGGTGGTCCCTGAGGTTTACACCTGGGGCCATCCTATACGCATCAAATTCCATGGTCATTACACAGGTCTTACCAGCGGTAATTTCACCACATTCTCCTTTCAAGGCATCCCACATCTCCTTAGCCGTGCTGTAGGTTTCATAAGTGGGAACCAATTCAAAATGCATACTACTCAGCATAATGTTGCAAGCAGTCCGATTATCTTTATCCCATTTCTCAAAATCATTCAATGCGGGCATGGGTGCAGCATCATTTGCTAATTCAGGTCGGGTCTCAATCGATTCCAAGGTATATGTGACCTCTTGTTCATCGAACAAGTAAATCATGGTCCGGTACCACTTATCATAGTTATTACCATCTAACTTATCTCCTTTATTAAGGTCAGCAATGATATTTTTGGAAGCCATCACTGTAAAAGAAATAAGATAAAAAAAAATATGATGATCAATGAATGCACAACATTGGCAACTCACACATACGTATCGATTGCCCTTTTTGCACTCAAATCATTCCGAGAATTAGGACATTGTAGTGAAAACCATTCATGCCTAGGGCTAATTCGGGGCAATCAAAAATAATTATCGTAATTACATGGGTGATTTGATAGCATCATGCAATTTAATACTTTGATGCAATGACAAATATGCATAAAAAAATACAACAAAAGACTATTATTGGATGATGTGAATCCTTTTAATAGGAAAAATTGTTGTAAAAAGTTTATTATCCCCCGCATCTCTTAGGGCCCAATCGGAAAAGCTCAACTGGATAAAGCTTACACCAAAGCCTCCAATTCGGTCTTATGAAATCAAATCAATCAAGTAAGCCCCCAAGAAAGTGGTGGGGTCACAATGGTCTCGCTTAAAAACCACTTTCCTCGAACATAGTCTGTCTCCCTTTGGTGGGACAAGGCTTTTCTTGGAATCGACTCAATCAAAGATCGCAATTTGGTGCAACTTGGTGGTCTTCGTCCCATTAAGCTAGAAAAAAAAGACTAAGGACTACCCATAAACATGATAATATGGCCCATCATCATCCAAAAAATAATTGCAAATGATACAAAATTTAGTGCTCAAATGGTAAACAGTGAGTAGGAGTAAGCAGAGGCATCATAGCTACTCAATCCATCATAGCAAATTTGATAAATTATTAACATGTAAACTACAAAAAATTAATCAAGCAATGAACTACTTAGCCTTAATACCATTTGGGCCAGAACCAATTCCTGATTGGCCAACTGTTGGCAGTACATCTTGCTGTCTCCAATATAGTTCATTATATAAAAAATTTGATATAGGACTAGCAAGTAGGTCCCGGAACTCACATGTTCAACAAGAAGACAAACTGATTTGAAACAGTCGATATGTACAAATGATGGAAATGGGCATGTATAACAAATTAAAAGAAAAAAAAAGGTGATTAAATGGTGGCCTACCACCTGATAAAGGATAGATATCAGCTAGGGCTCACAAGGCCACAACCCTTACTAGGTGGTGCACACCACCTTTTGATCACTTACTGATAGATAATTACATAAACGAGATTTAATATTAGAGACAATTGGTCCATAGATAGTAATATCATCATGGGGTCCATTGTATATATCAAATCAATTGCCTTATACGAACAAAACGTTGACCAAATACACAACTGAAATTCTATCATCTCATGTTGCATTGGTAACTGGCAAAGCTTTCAAATTTGGTGGGGGTTTGCTTGTAAAATGGATCATGTCAGTTCCAATCACTATACCGATTTGATGCCTCTTTAGGTGCCATGGTAATAGTGAGGACCAAAAATACTCGAGCAAAGTTCAGTTGGGCATAGTTTTTATTTCACTGTTTCATGAGACAAGCTTTTGCCAAGCTTGTGTCTGTCGGCATATATAGACCAAACGACCAAAATGGCATAACAAAAGAATGGGCCATCAATAGTATAATAATAATCAAAATCATTTCATAAGCAACAAGTGGGCCTTAATGTTCATGTTTAGCAACGTGTAATATAAGTCAAAACACAAAGATCTATGTATTATATATATAATATATTTAATGACACATATGATCTATCAATCCAGGTCAGATCATGCCAATCACACGGTATCATGCAAAAAAAAATATTATCCAATTTTTTTTCACATAATCTAATATTATTGCTAAGGTTTCATGTTACCTGATTCGCAACCAAAATAAATCCAATCCTCGTGTGAGCACGCCGATATAGCTCTGATACCAATGAAGAGAGTAAATATAGCGGAAGCAAGGATCTATAGGTGTTGGCTGCTACAAACGCGATTAAGACAGTGTCGGCTTGAATCAGGCAATGGTGTGGAGATCTGTGACTGTCTACAAGAGATCAGTCACATATGAGTCACTCTTCAATATCCAAGGGCAATGATGGACACCCTGGATGCAGAAGATGATGATGGAGAATTGGAGATCTAGTAGAAGGAAGATGAATTCTTCAAAGTGGTTTCAGGCTATATCTCTCATGTCTATATATAGCCCTTAGGCTAAAGGGTGATGAGATCTCTATTCAAATTCGCATTGAGAGATGATTATGATCAATCTCTCTCAATTTGAATTTGAATGTAGATATGATAAAGAGATAGAGAGTTGGATAAAACTCAAGCTATCCTTATCCATATCACCATGAGACTCCTTGTGAGGGGTGTATCTTTGTGAGTGGGGTCCATCCACATGTAAACACAAGTGGGTCCCATCACAAATGCCAACACAAGTGACAATATATATTTGAGACATGGACAAGAATACTAGAGGATCAGAAGATCTCATAATTCCTAGGCTAGATTGAATCTAGTCCTGCATCAGAAGATAGTGTGAAGTGGTCCATCTGTGGGCATGATTACCAGAGGGAGGATCGGCATAGTTGGAAGGCCACAATGAGATTGTCGGCCACATGGGTAGCACTTTCAAGCCCAAGCTTAAGGATTTGGGCATGGGTCTGTTTGAATTCAAGATGTTCTTGCATTTGTGTAGTTTGATTTTCTTTTGAAATGAGAAAAGATCTTTTGCTGAAGCTCAGTACTGAAGCTCGAAATATAGATTGAAGTTGACTAAGATTTTCACTAGGCTGCAGAGATGAAATCAAAATTTGACAGAAAGTCTTCTAAAATTGAATTCAGAAATTATTGCAATTTCAAATAATAATGAGCTCTTAACTTCAAAAATGAAGGAATATGATATAAAGGGAAACAGGGAAGCCAAACTGAAACTTGAAATGAAACTGAAAGTACAGAAGGAGAATGTATTTGAATTAGCCCAAACCTTGCAATACAATTTTAGCAAATACTCAACTACCAAGCAGCAATCTGAGAAGAGCCCAACAATCTTCCAATAAAAAAGCAAAATGTATTTGATTTTTTTTTCATGAACACCCACCTAACATTCATTTTCCTACACCTCTTCTTTGTCCAAGCCACTGCACTCTCCTACAACGTACCTTGCATGGCCTTTGTCTCTGCTCGCATAAGTCCCACTATTCTAATACAAGTCTTGAAGAAGTCATCATCATCATGCATTTTATTGTATCGTTTCATAACATTCCTAGTCGAACAAATTCTCCAACTTCCACTTTAGGCCCATTTTATATTTTCATATATACGATCAACCATGGTTCAATTCAATCACTTACACACATCTAATGTCAGCCTCCTCCTAATTTTTTGCAAAATGCCTGGTAAGCAAACCAAGCAAACCTGTGATTTGAAACAATTATGCCAATCACATGAAGCTACAGAACTAGAAAAAAATGAAAATGTGAGAATTTGAAGGATCAGGTAGCTCAGAATATGGTAGCTTCAAAATACAAAAAATCAGAATCAGAATTTGGTGGTAGCTCTGTAAATTCTGAATGTATAAACATAAGACAAGTACAACCATGATGGACCGCGCTCCGAATGCTCGAGTTCCTACCGAGGTCGGCGGACGTGGGAGTCCGTTTGGTTCCGACCCTTTCGTAACCAGGGGGCAAGGGGGGCGTGCATCAACATTTCTTTTTTTATGTGGGTGTGCCAGATTTTCTATTTTTACTTGGAATTGCAAGTGGTGATCCGGAGATCAACCTTCGCAAGTAAAAAGGAAATCAACTTCTTTCAAGTTTTCCATTGCACATATATTTAAGAAAAGAGACATTTTCTTGATTTGCCGTGAAAGGCGATTTTTTTGGCATTTATAGCCGATTTTGGCGTTTATAGCCGATTTTTGGCGTTTATAGCCGATTTTGGCGTTTATAGCCGATTTACAATCCTTAACAATAATGAAAGACAAGAGTTGTGATTTTTTGTCTCTTTTGAAAAAATACAAACTACAATGAAAAGCAAGAAAATGAGGATCTAACTTCTCAGGAGATTGTGGGGGACCCGTTTAGATTGACGGTCGCAAGCTATATGTGGGCTTCGCCATCATCCATGCAGATGAGAACAGAGGATGCTATTGATTCGCTTGGCTTGGCTATAACCTCGGGTTTTTAGAGGACAAAGACCAAAAGGAGGTCCTATGTCCAATAAAAAGCCGAGTAGACGGGCTGAAAAGCCATATCTAAGCCATTGGAGGTAGGAGGAGAAGGCAAGGACCTTGGGGGGGTACCCCCCAAGGGACTTTTGTCACCTTGTTGCGGTGGCCGGTGTAGAACTTCCGCAGAGTTTTCTCTCTTTTTCCTTTCTCTGGATTTCTGTCTGTGTGTTTGTGCTTTTTTCTCTGATGTTTCTGATGTTTTTTTTTTCTTGGAGAGCTCTCCTATTTATAGGCTTTTAGGTAGCCTTTTAGGAGGGTTTATGGGCTTTTATTGTCATTAAGCCGCATAACGGGAGGAGTTACAAAATTGAATTGTTTATTTTGTAACTCCTTTTCCTTGGCTTCTGATTGGCCGGAGGAGATTGAGGGCATTTAATCGCCTTTAATCGCCATGATGGGAGGAGTTTCATGGGTTAAATGCCATGAATCTCTTGACTTGTAACTCCCGAATGCTTGCTTCTCATTAAGTGGTCGCCGAGCAGCTGAAGAGTCGCGGGCCGTGCCACGTCTTTTGGGATTCTTCTGTCGATGATCATCGATGGATCTTCATGTAGATCGACATCAGATGATCATGTAATTTCAGGTGTTTGTTGCCAACAGCGGGTCGGTGCCATCTGTCCTGTCGATTTCTCGATCGGTCGGGTAGAAAGCACACTTTTTTTGGTTGACCGGGTGGCGATCAATATTGTTTTCGATACTCTTGATGATTGACCCGTGTTTTGGACGGATGTCAGAGGACTTGGTGTCTCAAAAGCATGAATTTTGGAAAGTACCAGAGGCTGGGCTCTTCGAATCACGAAAAAACGGCGAAAACCGGGGTTTCCGGGGCCTTCCCGGCGACCCCGGGTTCCAAGGTCGCCGGTTTCCCCCTTTTGTGTCCCGTTTTGTGTCCGTTTTTGCTGTTTTTCAATTCTTTTTTCTCCTGTACTTTTCCTTGACATTTTGACCATTTATTGGCCTAATTTATTTGTAGGAAACCTGATGAGAACCCTTGCATTTTATTTTGCAAAGTTTCCAATTTCCTGAGAAAGCCGAAGACTTTGTCGCGCAGAGCTGTCGATTTTCCGTCAGAAGCTGAAACTGGGTCAAACGATGTCGGAATAACCTGAAATTTGGTGTGAAGCCTCCTGAGCAATAAATAAGACCAACCATAGGCTTTTGTTTGAGTTTTGAAGCCGTTTGGGGTCCTATCACATGTAGACTTACTTTTTGTCGCGATGAAGATGTCGCGGTTTGATGTGCGGTCAACCGATGTCCGATTGACTTGAAATTTGACAGGGAACCTATTATAGTCATTTTAAGATGATCCATAGGCTCTGTCTTGGAAACCATGGTCCCGGAGAGCTTTGCCGCCGAGAGGCCTGATTTGGCTTCCGAGCGTCAAACTATGGTCAAATGTTGTGGAAATGACCTGAAATTTGACGTGTAGCCCTTTATAAGCATTTTGAAGCCGTCCATGTGCTCTAT
Source organism: Litsea cubeba (assembly GCA_012931725.1). Lineage (NCBI taxonomy): Eukaryota > Viridiplantae > Streptophyta > Magnoliopsida > Laurales > Lauraceae > Litsea > Litsea cubeba. The sequence continues at coordinate 71,123,128 of CM022947.1, forward strand.
CTGATGAGTAATGGCCTCGGTGGTTCTCGCCGCCGAGAGGCTTGATTTAGCTGTTCGAGGGTTGATGTAGGGTCAAACGTTGTCGGTTTGACTCGGAACTTGACGTGGAGCCTTTTGGAAGTATTTTGGGACTATCCATCGGCCCTGATCGAAGATTTAGTGTCTCCGATGCTTTTGTCGCCGAGAGCTCCTTTTCGGCTGTCTGAGAAGCGAAGTTAGGCCAAATGATTTTGAAATGGCCCGAAACTTCTTGTGTACTCCTCTTTTGGCTGTCTTGAAGAATCTTGCAGTTTTTGTTTGATTCTGACAAGATTTGATTTTTGGAAGCAGCATTGCCTATTTATGGCAGGTTGCGACTTCATGTAGCTCTTTGGATCTTGAAGAGGCAAAGTGACATTTTTGGTGTCAACAAATGCCCCCTCGAGGTACAGCGACGAGTTGCTTAACTTTTGTAGTCGATGTGCCTCGAAGAGATTTTTGAAGGAGAGCCTGTGACTTGACCAAGAGTCTTTGAACAGTCTTTCTTTTTGGTATTTGTAGCCTTTTGAGCTTCCAGGGGAATTTTATGGTAGTGAAAGGGATCACATACCATCTCGAGGCAAAGTTTTTGAAGATGACATCAGGGATGTGGATTTGGGTTTTGACCTTGTGACCTAACAGGCTATATGTGGCAGGTTAGGGGGTCGGGTTTGGTTTTGATCGTGTGACCCAACAAGCTGTATGTGGAATGTTGGGGGATCAATTTTGGTTTTGATCTTGTGACCTAACAGGCTGTATGTGGCAAGTTAGGGGATCAGGTTTTGGTTTTTGGTTTTTGGTCTTGTGACCTAACAGGCTGTATGTGGCAAGTTAGGGGACCAGGATTTGGTTTGTTTTTTGTGGAATGTCAATTTCAAGATTTTGGCTCAATTTGGTAGATGAGGCTGGATGGTTCGATTTTTGGAAGCTCATGGGGCTTGGAATTTTCTTTTGTATGGTCCAATCAACTCAAAAGAGGCATGGAACCATTTTTGTATGCTCTTGGTAAGAGGGATTTCTCTTTGACTAAAAGCCCAAATTTTTTTTTTTTTTTAAGTGCCTAGGTGGTCAAACCTGCCTCATATGGGCTAACCCATGGGACCTTAAGCTTTTGAAATGGCTTAGATCTCATATGGTGTCATTTTTGTAAAGAATATCCAAAAATATCTCATTTGGATAGAGAATATCCAAGAATATCTTTACTTGGAGAGAATCTCTCATGATCCCTTTATTTTGGGATAGGATATCTCAAGATATCTTTCTTTTGGGAAAGAATCCGTCATCGATTTCTTTTTGGGAGAAAATCCTTCAAGATATCTTTCTTTTGGGAAAGAATCTTTCTAATCTCTTTCTTTTGGTAAGGTTACTAATTAGTAACACTTACCTCTTTCTTCTTTCCTTCTTTGGTTTGCTCTCCTCTATAAAAGCAAGGAGAAGGTTGGATCTCTTGCTCTTATTACTTTCTTTTGCAATAATCTCAAGAGGGCTTCAAGACCAAGAGTTCTTCTTCTTCAAGATCTTCAAGACTTTCTTCTTCTTCTCCATCAATGCTTCAAGTAAGTTCTCCTTTTTTTCAAGAAAACTCCATTGTAGGAAAAAATAAAGAGTTCTTCTTTCTTTTTTTTGTTTTCTTTCTTTTTCTTTTCTTTCTTTTTCACGTGTTTGCTTCTTTCTTTTTTTTTTCACACGTTTTCTTTTTTTTTTTTTTTTGCTTTCTTTTCTTTTTCTTTTTTTTTGTTGTTTGTGGGCCGTACGGACAGATCCGTACGGATCTGGCCGTACGGCCACGTGGCCTGTGGGCCACGGCCTGTGGGCCATCTCCCTTTTTTTTCTTCTCTTTTTTTTTTTGTTTTCTTTCCCTCCTTTTTTTTTTTTGAGAAAGTTTCTTTTCCCCTTTTTTTTTTTGAGAAAGTTTCTTTTCTTTTTTTTTCTTTTTTTTTGCTCATCATGATAATGCATTTTTTTTTTTTGCAAACCAAGATGTTCATGCATGCATTCAATTTGTAAATTAAATTTGTAGCATGATGTGATAGCATACCTGAAAGTTTTCGCAAATTTGGGAATTTGGAGCTCGCAGTGATGTTGAGCCCTTCCTGATTTTGTGGAGACTTGAGGTTTCGAAAGTTTGGAGTTTCGGAGCTCGCAGCGATGTTAAGCCCATCTTCAAGCTTTCTATTTCTTTCGGGATAGTTCCTTTTCTTCGGAATTGCCCCGTCATCATGTCAAAATTTCGCCAGATTTTTTTTAGCGAGATTATGTCATTTTGATGTTTGATCTTTTTTTTTCCATCCTTTTCAGGTGGTTCCTCCAGAGCGAACAAGGGTAAAGAGCCTGCTACAAGCGTACCTCGTCGATCTTCTAGATCTTCTAATCCGGCCGTTCAGCAGGCTTTTGAGAAGGTCGAGTATGTTGAGAGAAATCTGGAAGAGTGCGACTCCCTCAACAGAGATGAGATGAGGCAGCGACTGATTGCTCTCAAGGGAGAGGAATTCTATAAGATCATGGTAAGCAGTCGTCCATGGGTGATGGAAGATCAGAGCGTTTTGCCCAAGCCTACCTTCTTCTTTGGTGATGCAGTCCCTGAGGACATGACATACCAGAGGAGATGTTTTCAGTTTTCCTTCACAGCAGATGGTGAGAAGAAGACTGTTGCTACCCGGTCGACGTTTGATCGCACCGTCTCGATTCTGAGCCTTGCCCCCACGTGCCCTAAGAGGGAAGATCCTCCAAGCTGGGTGAGAAGGACAAATGTAATCAAGACCGGGGTTTTTGTTGGCGGTTCTCCTGGATATACGGAGAGGTCGCCTGTTGACATGGACCTGTTGATGCCCTCCAGCGGCTACCAGGGCTCTTATTATCCGTCGGTCGATTTGAGACCGGTGGGCCTTGGTATTTTCAGTGGTGATGGCAGCAATTGGATCAAGCCTTTTCGACTTCGAGGCCGTTTCAATGCTGACTCCGAGTGAAAGTCGTGGACTAATCGCGTCCTGCTGATTGGTGGCGCCATTTTGAAGGAAGCCGGGATTTTTGACGCGGTCCGCGCCTTTAGGGAGGCCGTGATCTTTTCCGACGAGGCCTTCATGGCTATGCTGGAGTCATTCCTCCCTCAAACCAATACCTTCGTTGTGACGAATGGTGAGATTGGTTTTTCTTTGAAGGAGCTGAGCGCCATTACTGGATTGCCCATCCTCGGCAAACTCTATGAGGAGTTTATGCCGATTGACAGCGTCCTCGAGGGGCAGTCTGAGGAGTTCAGGCTTCTATACTTTTAGCTTGTCGCCTTCTATGACTTTTTGAAGGAGAAGGAGGGTTTGAAAGTTAGATCCAGCAGTTGGAAGAGTTTTAGCTCTTCATTCCCCAACTTTTTTGATAGCAGGGAGCCTTCTGATAGCGTGACCCAAGAAGCCGGAGCTCAAGATCCAAGTTCAAAGAAGATCTTGGCCATGCAAGAAGAGTTGAGAGATTTTCTGTGCAAGTACAAACGCCATATGTCCTGACATTGCACTGCGGAGAGATCTCGCTGTTTACCTCACTTATTGGCTTGGTGAGGCTGTTTTTGCTGGAGGAGATGGAACGCACATCAGGCCGCATTGTATTTTTCTCCGGCTTGTCAGATGGTGTTTGGAGAGCAGCTTGCTTTGGTGCCAGCTCTTTACTCCTACTTGTGTACCGAACTGCAGGCTGCTGCTTTTTTGGTTCGGCTTGGGCTTCCATGAATAGGGTATTTTCAGCCCATATCTTTTATTCGTGGTATGTATACCACTGTCCTGGCTTCCATCGGCTGGGTGCTGCACAGGATGATGATCCTCTGATGATTCGACTGGCTAAGGGCAAAGCCGTGTCCGAATCACTTTTGTTTGCCCGCATGAGGATCCGACGGTTCAGGGAACGTCGAGATGGGGCAGTCTTCAGTGAAGCTTTCTCCGGAGTTGCGGAAGAAGGCTTTTGATTTTGGTGC